>JAOXYM010000018.1:18418723-18431285 GCA_028567055.1 Leptatherina wallacei
ACGTTTGGAATCAGAGCGCCATGATGTAGCAAGTAGATTTATAAAGCGAGCAACAGCTGACTCTACCCTTAACAGTGTAGCTAATGTTATATATTCACCTACTGTAATGCAGTAGTCTCAAACTAGCCAACTTCGCTAGCTATGTCTGTCAGCTAGTAAGCTAACTTTTCTGCCTTTGGCTTTAATGATCTAACAATGTCTGTAACTACACAGCATGTTTCAATATCTGAATTTTTTCATTTCCCATCTAACAGATTGGTTTGGTTACAACAAACTAGCCCTGTTAGCATGGTTCAGGCGAACTGCTCTAAGATCTGTTAGTCGTGTCCTCAGCGGACACACTGCTGACGTCTCTTTGTTTGGCAGATGTTTTAAACATTTGTGCTTGGTGGAGTATTTCACAGCACATTTTCTGTAATATGACAAACTGAACAATCATTATTTCTGCTTTACTCAGATTTTAAGTATTTCTTTAGGACAAATGAGAATTAATCTAATTGACTTAATTGAGACTGACTGGTCCAGTTTTCTGCAACTTGCTGTGTCTTCACAGTCAAACAAAACAGGCATCACTAAAACTGACCAGGATAACAGACAGTTTTACATGACTTAGTCTCTGACAGATTTTAACTCCATGCTAAACAACATTTCATCAGTCAAAAGTATTAATCACCTCAGTCTGGGTGATGGCACTCTCCAGCTGTGTGATCTGAGCCAGAACTGTGTCCTGGTTGGACAGAATGAAGTTAATCTCCTTAGTAATCTTCTCCTGTTGAATAAACAGCAGAAACACAAAACAGATTAATAGCTAACACACAGTGTAACATTAACTCTGGATTAGCCTATTTGTTGTAATATTGCTTGAGTATATATCAAAAACTCCTTTTGAAGAGTAATTCTGTTATCATCACAATTTATTTTCAAAATTTGGAGCAAATCATTAAACAAAACACAGATTTTTCTTTGTGTATCACATTAAAGTCTGAGAACAAAAGCCTTCATATTAATGCTGACCTCTTGCAGTTTTCAAGCTTGCTAGGTTTAATATAAATATTAAATTTTTCATGGTTATACTCTGTCTTTTATTTTGCATAACTTGTCAGATTCAGAGTCGTACCTTCAAAGCTTGGTAAGCCTGCGCCACTGGGAGGATTTTATGTCCAGTGTGGATGCGGCGCAGTTTGCAGAGAGGGCAGAGCAGCCGCTGACAGGACCTGCAATAGAACTGTAGCTTTTCCTGGTCATGCTCCGGACAGGTCAGGACCTGAAGAAGATAAGAACATTAGATCAGAACTAATTCATCTGAGATGCACTTTACCCAAGGAAAGAAAAAGGAAAAGTTATATAGTCAACAAAAATGCAGATTCATGCATTATCAATGCATCGTTCATTCTTTGGTTTAACAACCACCAGCAGTCAAAGCATCGAGAATTTTAAATAAAGGTATGCACAAGTATTTTTCCCAATTTTGCTTCTCATATTTTTGTATGTGTAGATCAGATAATGATTAACAAGTATCTAAAATAAAATCTTAACTTCATGTAAAAACATAACCATATCCGCCATAATACTTCTGAAAATGTCTTTAGTCTGTTGTACCGAATTCATATCAAGCCGTGGTCACAAAACAGAAGAACACAACAAACCATGAAGTTTATATTCTGTCATATGGCAATATATTGGAGACCCAGTCCTAATCACCTCCCAACGGCCTAATTATTAAAGCCTGACTAACTGTAATTGACTGAGCGTGAGAAGCTGAAAAAGCTGAAAGTTTGGGATTGCAACTTGTTATGTAATACATTCCCTCAACAACACCAAATATGAAAGCATAACTGGAATTCATCATCACGCCATCAACACAAAATTACACAGTTACGGCTTAAATCTGGTGAATTACATACACCGATTATTGTTGTTTTTCAATAATCTTAAACTAGTCTGCCCATTTCTCTCTCTGACCTATGAAGTCCATCCAGATTTCTATCCAAACAACTGCCCCTCACTGGATATTATCTATTTTTCCGACCATCCACTGTAAACCTTAGAAATGATTTTTGCATGAAAATCCCAGTAGATCAGCAGTTTCTGAAAAACTCAGACCAGTCTGTCTGGCACCAATAATCACGCCATGTTCAAAGTCATTTAAATCCCCTTCCTTTCCCATTCTGATACTCAGTTTGAATGTCAGCAAGTTACCATAACCATGTCTACATGGCTGATTAGCTATTTGTATTACCAAGCAAATAAACAGATGTATTTAATAATATTACGGGTAAGTACAGTGTATGTAAGTGAGCTTCTTTTTCTTGTAATATTAAGATGTATTACTCATTTCACGTTTATTATCTTACATGCAGAAAAAGTCGTATGTGTCTTACAGTACCTTTGGTCTGAAGTTGAGTGTTGGCTGGATGTGCTCATGTTGTGCCCGCGGTGTCCCCCATGGGTGATAGAGCTTGAAACACTCATTGCAGAAATTGGCTCTGCAGTCAGCACAACCCTTAGTGGCCTCCAGAGTTTGAGGTGGCTTACAAAACTGGCACATCACAGCAACACTGCCCAGGCTCACTGTGTGTCTATACCTGGTGGAAGTGTGGAGAAAAAGCATGAACGGGTAGACAGAGAGGATGGATTGGTTTAGCATTTATCCATCTGGTTTGCTTCCCTGTTTTTAATCACCCATTTTATTTAAAAAGAAAGCTGGATACCAGCTTTCACCTTCACCAGAAGTCGTGAAACCAGTAAATGGTGTGATGAGTGAGAATGGACTAATCACTTCGTTGGGAAGGTGAACACAAATCTGCTAGACTGTGGAAACACTATCATTAAGAGTGGCTACTGTACAATATGTTGCAGTGCACACTGTGCAGGATTCTTCACAGTTCAGCTGCTGCTGAATAATGACAAATAGATTTGGACCTGTTCCCAATCTTCCTGTTTCTCACATTAAAGTCATCCATTTCTTTACATTTGTCCCTTTACATCATCTGCACTGAAGGTCATTTTCACTGTGTGGGCTTATTCTGCATATCTTAGCTTTTTTTGTCATTATTTTGTTTGAGATGTGTGTACCGGTATATTTGCATTTTTTTGTGGTACCTACCTCTCCACTATACGCTCCAAGGTGAGATTACGGAGGCAGTCAGTAAGGCCCTTCTCTCCCAGTTCAACATCTCGACCACACGGGATGCAGGGGAACATCATCACCAAGGGTGGGCCTTCCTTACGGCGTCGCCCTGGATACGTCCCATATCCAGGAGACCGTTGCATTGACGGAGAAGGCGGATGGGGACCTAAAATCAAAACAGAGCACCAGTTATTAGCTGGATCCCTTTTAGAGATCATACTCAGATGAAGAGCAATGAAGAGGCATTCCCTACCTGATCGTAGCACACGGTCAATGGGCCGCTGCTCAGCTTTAGGAGTCGGCCTGCGTGCCTGACGAGGTGAGCGTGTGTTGGGTGTGGAGGCCGGGGAATTTGGCTCTGGGGGAAGCTCAGGAGGCGGGTAGCCATTTGCCACTAAGACCTCAGAGGCACACAAGAGACAGATGCTGTGCTGGCATGGCAGGACCACAGGCTGCTTGACTATTTCCTTACACACAGGACAATGCAGCTCATGCTCCAGGCTCTTCATGTTAGACTGCAGGAAGCAAAAGGGTGGAGAATTATACAAAGATCCCTAAACTGAAATTACTGTGCATCATAAAGCCTCAATGCAACATGTAAAGTATACATAAAAATATGCACAACCTATGATAAGCTCTCAAATCATATTGTTCTAAAAATGGATTTTCAAATCAATGGACACACCAAAATACCATTCAGGTTAGTGGAGATAACAAGACTGGACTTAAAGTGACTGGCCAGTGTAAAAGGCTGTCCCAAACAGATGGCACAGGGTGTCATTCTGGTTAAATATACATAAAGACTAAACATGAATCATTCAGCAGTATCCCTTAAATAACAACCTGCATGATGACATGAACTCTTTGACCACGAGCAACATTATGTTTTTATGACACCATGAAAATGAACTATATTCATTGAACATCTCATGATGTGAATGTGTTGAAATGTGTGTTGCAAGAAAAGTGTTGATTACACCAGTTCTAAGATGACAACTGACTCAAATCTGCAAATTCTCTCAAAACATATCAAAAATTATCAACGCAACATACTTCACAGACAAAGGAGGAACTGCTGACACAGTTCAGACTAGCACAGTAGGGAAAATGCAAAGGCACACAGTGGAAGTCTCATTTGTCACTCTCTTGATGGGTTTAGATCACTGTGCAATGCACCTCTGGAGCAGTTAGAATTTTGCAGACCTGCTCAAGGACATGAATATTACAGAACAGGACACTGGGTATTGCAGAAAACTGTGGCTTTACACCTACAGTCACCAAACTATTGCCTTTTTGCAGCAATGACAAAAATCCCATGACAGCTCTAATGACAGCTTATGCTTGTTAATTAGTCAGACGCTGTGTTTAGTCAGTATTTGTGTGCAACATAAATGGGGAAAAAAAGCATTTTCTTGTCATTTCGTCTTTCTGCCAGACAGATTGGCCAGCTTGCTTGCATGACAGGATGCCCTTGACAATCTCAGCCTACAACCAAAACTGTTGCAGGCCCAGCTGCACCCATCACAGCCACTGTGAATTAACTTCAAAACCAGGACAGGACAATCTGGTTGACTGAACTCCACTGGGAAAATGGAAATCTTTTGCACTGTGGTGTGATGTGATGTGATGATTAACACAGCACACTATAAAACCATGCATGGGAATGCACATGTACAATCAGTGGGTATACTTTCATGATGATACAAAGAGGATTTTTGATTTCAGAAAGGTGAATACCTACATAACGCAGCAGAATGACCAAAATCACACACAGTAGCATCTTCCAGTTTTTTTGATAAGATAACAGAGCTACATAATTAAGGCAAAATTAGCTATGATTTCTGCGGGGTGGGGGGGACCTACATTGGAGCATAAAACTGGATTCACCATATAATTACAATAACCTACTTTCTCCCTTAGTCCACCTCTGTCTCTCGCTGCCATTCTCCAATGTCAACTCCGGCCTTATTTCTCCTCGTCCAGCAGTTTAGCCTAACGCAGTTTTAGGCTGCAGCAGTTCCTGCAGATTACAGACACCACGGCACTCTGTGGCTCTCTGCATTCATCTCAAATGGATAGTGCGCACTGCTACTGTCCAGCAGCGGCGTGATGAGGGCGTAAAACAGGCGCATCCTTACCTTAACCTGGAATCTAGGCGCCATGACAGTAGACAATATATCCCGCATGAGAACAGCGATGTCTCTTGAAAAGAGGGGAGGGGTTTGAGGCATTACATCGCCATCAGCTAGGTGTAAGATGGGTTCCAGAGGGAAAAGGGAAAAAAAAAAAGATCCTGCTGGCTGATTCGATAGAATGAAAACAGGTCTTCTGCCACGTTCACTACGTGCGTTTCAAGATCTCTACTCGGTCCATCAGGGCTCAGTGTAATCGCTTCTGAAAACCTACGGCCGTTGCTATCAGCAGCATCCCAGGCACAGGTTTCGCCTGCATCTGGTCTCCATGGAAACGATCATCCACTGAGCCCTAAAAATAATTCTGTCATTTTGGTCTGCACCCATACCACTTTAGAAATATATTTATGAAACAGTTGCATCCAAGCAGAAAGAGTATCGTACTGTTTTATTCCCGTTTTGAAACATATAGGCTCTAACTGTGTGTAATAGGCTGTATGGATATTTTTTCTCCTTCAATAATAATGTGACGTTAAGAAAATGTCTTGAACCTTCGGCAATATTTTATTGGCCACGGTGTAATCAGCGGCCTGTAGACTGGGCTCAAAGACCACCTCGTAAAGCTTTTTCACGGTGCGATCCGTGCGCTTTTCATTCCTTTCACAGGTTATAACATCGTCGTCAAGTCCGGTTTCAATGTCTAATCTATAGGCTAAGCAGTGACAATTGAAAATCAGACATAGAGTACTCACGCTGATGCGAACCAAAGCTTCCATCGTTGTTGTGGCTGTCTTTAAATCCATCTCTGCCATATGAAGAAAATAGCTGCCTCCTGGTTTCATTATCTAGATATAACACGCGACGTATCTAGGCCACAAAACACGAGGTACATGATAATCACGCAAATATATGTAAAAGTATCTATTGTAATAAATAAAATCCGATTTACTGTTTAGTAAATTCTTCGTTTAAAGTGTTGTTGTTTTTTGTTTTTTTAAATGACACTCTTCTTGACGTTTTGCACGAAAAATGAAATAAAAAAACGGATAAACATCACCATAAGATGCGTTATGGCAGAAAAAAGAGAATCCAAAATCCTACATCTGTTGCTAATGTCAACATATATCCAAGCTGATGCCTGTGGCTTTATTCCTCACCCAGACATACCGCCCCCCACCCTTCTTATCCCTCACCGGATGCCTTCAAATGATGTGGCACGTAGCGTGGAAGAAAACCTGATGTCACTGAAAAGGAAAGTCTCTGAATCTAATCTTTTTCTCAGGAAAATAGATGCACACACTGTTTACAGCTAAGCTATGCTCCCATAAGCCTAAGAAAACAAGACAATTTAAACCAACACTCTGAAATGTAGACCTTTGTTAATATATACTGGCCGGCAGAGGATAGGGTCACTGGGAGAACCTGCTTTTTCTCAGCTTTGAAATTATTTCCTCCAATCTTGAGAAGTAGTTTCTTTTTTTCTTTTTTTAAAGTGTTCTCTTAGTTTTTCATCTAAAATTTCCTGATGTTAAAGTCACAAAACCCTCAGAATTCAATTTCCAAAGGAAAAAAAAGGAAATTCCAAAGCAATGTGTGTATATGCAACACCATGCAGTTGAAGAGTGAAATTATTCAAAACAGTATCACTTCTCACAAGCTGTGATCTTGTGATGGTTAAAATGGCACTATTTGTGGATCTCAGTGGTCAGGAGGGCACATACCAGGTCAGTATCTGAGATGTGTGTCAGGGCGTGAGAAGTGTGTGAGACTCATTAAGCCGCTGGGATCTAGGCATGTACGACTGAGTGTCATCAACATAGAAAATATACTTTACATCATGGGACTGAAAAAGATTACCAAGAGGTAGCATATAAATAGAGAATAGGGGGAGATCTAGGACTGAGCCCTGAGGTAAAAGATTCAGAGGCCAGATACTAATTAAAATCTTAGGGCTGACTAGGGAATATTTCTTGAAGCACAAAAAGAAATATTAAAGTCACCAAGACCAATACCTGCATTATTTAAGTATTACAACTGATAAGAGTAACTCAGAGATTAAAGCAGATTGTTAAGGTGTCTATAAATCAAAATGGGCAGTGAGGTTGGTGGACCTGTAATTAAGGAACTTAAAGCTTCAATGGATATAAAATCACGTATTGATGGTGCATTTAAGACAAGGCTTATGGAAAACAGCAAGACAAGCCCCTCTTCCAGACAGCCTGGGCAGATGGAAAAATGCAAAGTCAGGAGGACAAGATTCAGTGAGGACAACAGTGGCCCCTGGAAAGAGTCAAGTCTCAGTGATCGTGAAGCCTTTAGCTATTTAAATAATTAGAAATCTGACATTTAAAAGGCCAAATTATTGACACAGAGGATTACAGCTTAACATTGGAAAAATAGGACCAGAGGAATTTAAAAACGGACTTTGAGTTTTTAAAAAAGGTACAAGAAGAACTGCTTAGGCCTTCTATAAATGAGTAAAGCCATCAATGACTTGACTGAAATAGAAACACACACTTTAAAACAATACAGCTAGTGCTTCAGACTTGGCAAAGAGGTAATCAATAAAAGAACCAGGTTTTGTGACAATGAGACAATGTAAGGATAATGCAACCTCACATAATATCAATCATTATGAGCCAAGCCAAAGATAGTAAATCCCCCTACTTTGTCACAAAAGCTCAATATGAGACTTTGATAAAGAGCATAAGATGTCTGGTCAGTGTGGTGAATATCAGGTGCAGACTCTTTATCTGCAATCAAAACTGTTTTTCTGTTCAGGTTCCAGCATGTCACATGATTGCAGTTCAGGCAGTGATCACGCAGGTGTGAGCAGCCAAGTCAATTTAAAGTTATTATTTGTTTTTGAAAATCAAAGATAATTATGCTTCTCCTTCAGCTGTCCAACAACATGCCCAAGGATGTTACTTTATCAACTAGCAACAAGTCCGTGTTAGAAGCTGGGAAGTTGGGGTTCACGAAAGTCCCCCTGAGTTCCATTTGAGAACATCTTTTTTTTTTTTCACTAATTCTTTGGTTTGATTAATGCAACAAAACTAGTTGAGTTAAGAAACCCCAACTTGGATTAGTAAAATATCTTATTTTGTCACAAAATAGCCTGGACATTTTTGATTATGAGTTACTGAAGACAATATTGGTTCATAAGACAATGTTTCTGTAGTTTCCAGAATCCTAATGATGCTAATAATTATGCTAATGATTTATCTTTGTATCTGGGCTGGTATTTATTTGAGGGAGAAAAGAACCACAATTAAATACATAAGTGCAACACTAGATAATTGATCAAATGTGTAATTAATCCATTAAAATGAGAAATAAACACATATATAGGTAATTAAATATATAATTAATTACTTACTTAATTGATCCCAAATCATAAATTCTGTTTTAGCTGGCTGGTGATCCTTTGTGCTGCATTATTTTTGTGTGTGCATGTGTGTTGCAGCTGAGGTGGTGAGGCTCTTTACTGGGGACAGAAGATTGAGACACCTGGTACAGCCAAGTAATTCAAAGAAGCTTTGAACTTTTAAAAGTTTCAGTCTCAGTAGTATCTGAAAACTTCACAACAGCCACCCAGCCTAACCCCAGAAATCTTCACCCCATTCACCACGCAAAGATGCTTCAGAACAAAGCATTTCATAACTCTAAGTTTTTTTGGTTGAGTGTCACACCCAAATAAATTCATTGCAGATTAACCGTTCTTGTGAACTGGCACAAAGGCTTTGTATTACTTGTTAAAAATCTAATTTTTAACATAAGAAAAGTAAAGATGCGTTTAAATTATGCTACCATGATCTTCACTTTTATGGATTGTGAGGTCTTCAATTTATTTCACTCACAAATGCTCGTTTGGTAGGATACCATGAATCACATGGCGAAGCAGAGAAAGGGAGGGGGCTCCACTCCACCTTTTATTTAAACCATGTCAAACTGTCTTCTCTCACTGTGTGAACTCATCCTTGAATCCAGGTAGGAACAGGACACAACTTTATATAGAGGTGCTGTTTTTACTGAGTTGCTTGGTTTTTTTCTGTTAAACTTAACGCTAGGTATTTCCTTTAATATTTATCAACAAAAAACAAGTAAATTTCACATCATCTATTTATATTGTTAGATATGATCTAAAACCACCTAGCACTAATTGTTTCAGGGACCCTGTTCTAACTTTTTAAAAGTATGCAAAAATACTGTGGACCCAGGTATAATAAAATATGATTACGGTCACTTCATTCCATCTTCATTTCTTTTTATGCTATTATTGAATAAAAAATTCTGTGGTGCTAAAATATCATAATTACTGCTTTTTGTCTTTCTGTTCTGAGTCTAGATCCACCTAAACTCTTAAAATGGAGATGAGTTATTCAAAAGTGTGGACCTGAATGAGGATGGATCTGTGGACTTCCAAGATTTTGCCATGGTGGTTGCCATGTTTGCCAGTGCAAGCCATGATGCCCTCATGAAGGCTCTGAAGGCCATGGAAGAGAAAAAGCAGTAACAATGAATGTGTAGAAATATTCATGCAAATTCACAACATCTGACCTATAACCTGATATCACATCACAGTAATAAAAGCTTTTCTGTGAAAATCTTGTTTGTGTATTTCTTCCCTTGGGGTGTGATAGGGTGTGTCCAGAGCACTGGAATGCACAAACACGACCTACTTTCTTTGATTAAGATGTTATATCATGTGAGCTATTTAAAGAACATGTTGATAAGTAAAGACATTATTTCCTCTGTTAATTCAGTCAGACATAGACATAGACTCTGTTAATTCACATGTAACATACACGCAAAAATATTAGTGCCCAGTAGCATGGTCAAAAACAGTTACTGCCAAAACCATTCTGTTCCTAAAGCAAATAAAAACATCTCATATAGTGACTTAAAGCTCTTTTAACAGCCACAAAAAGCAGCAAACAAAGTGGTGTCTCAATGGCTCACAGCATAAAACAAACCTGCAATGCTGCTGTCGTCGTTGAAAGAAACAAAACGGATCACCTGCATCATTCGAAAATTTTAATTCACTCATTTAATCAAACATATGATCAAGCATACAATGCTGACAAATTAATGTTATTCTTTTTAAGAAACATCAGGAGCCGTATGGAAAAATTTAATGTAATCTGAAAGGGAATTATTTTTAGGGCTCTCCCTTAGAGTATCAGCTGAATGTCTTTAAGGGAGTTTTTCTGCGTTTCAGGGGAGCCGAACTCCCCTTAGGACCCCCATAATTTGAACCATGCCATCATCCGTCTCTAAGTAACCCAACATAACGTCTGGGTAACGTCTGATCTAAAAACTCTGTGCTTCTGATCCGTTTTGAAGATACACCAATATTCATTATGTACATTCCTGAGATCATTATCGCCCTACCACGTTCCAAGGCTGCGAAACCGCACTTCACAACTTCTTTAACCCATCCCAGAGCATCATGTCACAGCTGCATATTGTTTTACAGCACTGTGTCACATGCCAGCAACTGGATATCAACACACTGACCAATTTGACACACACCATGGCTGATTCAACAAAGACAGGCAAGACGACATCATCAGAAGAAGAAGCAAGGAAAAATAAGAGGGAAAGTGACAGAGCAAGAGATAAGACAAGAGTCAACATCAACTGACTTTTACTGGCTGGAGAGGGCTCAAAGAGGAGACAGGATGTAAGACTGAACTGGTTTTCATTAAGAAGCACCACAGTGCAAAATCTGCCAAAGTTTAGTCGTGGACTATATAATCTATTCCCCTTTTTAATAACCTGTAGCATTGCTGAAGAAGGCAAAGCCATCTTCTCTCTGATTGGACAATTTGATGTGTCACCACCTAATCAGTTAGAGGTGTAAAGACAGGGTAAAAGATTCAGAACTGCAAATTCAGAGTTTTGTACGCAGTTTTTTGCTTCATATCTGTGAACAAATGTTTACAAAAGCACTTCTACATTTTTTGTTTGTTTTTCTTCTTTCTTTCTTTTTTACAAATATCCTTTTTTTTACAATCATGCAAAATCTTTTGTGCATATGCTCAAACTTTCTTTTCTCAGGCAGATTTTTTTATGGGGCAACAAAGCTTGATTTACATCTACAAACTCGTAAATTATTTGTGAGCATTCATTTACAACTACAAAATCTTTGTACTGATTTCAGCCCATACTGTTTGTCCTGTGTCAAAAACTGCAACATGAAACTTAGATAAAGAATAAAAGATGAATCCGATGAATAGCAGCCATCCAAGATTAAAATTACTTTTAAAATTAAAAATTACTTCTTGGTTCTTGAAGATGTTTCATCACTCACCCGAAAGGCTTGTTTACCCAATTTCAATATCTCACCTATTTTCACAGTTTTGCCTTTTACCAGTAATTATATGCTTTAAACAATTCACAGGTGACAATGACTTGCAAGACCAACAGGTCCGTCAGGTAAGCCAGTGACACCATGTGATCTTAACAACTCTTAAGGTGTGTTCTTGTAACACTAAGCTGGAAGTCCCCATGGTTAGATCTGAAGAATGACAGTTGAAAAGTCTTCAAAAACTAAGAAAAAGAAGTCAAACTAACTTTATTAAACCACTTACAATTATCTGGATGACTGAAAATCTGCACCAATATAGTTGGGTTTAGGAATCCCAACTTAATTAGGAGATGATATTCAAATGGTACATGTTGTCAAGGCTCCAAGGTTCAGGAAAACCGAATTATTTCTGCAAGGAATATAAGAACAACATAGGAGTTTCTCATACACACACATTTAAGCACATTATCTCTCCACTTTCTTGCATGGATGCAAAACGCAATGCAGTGGGTTACTAGCTTAGTAAGTCTTCACAACAACTCGAACAACATACCTTAGATCAGGGGTGGGGAATTCTTGTCCTCAAGGGTAGCAGTCCTACAGGATCTAGATGTTTCCCTGCTCCATCACACTTGCTTGCTGCTTCTGTCCCCTGCTGTCGCTTTTCTGTTTCGCTCTCCCCTCTGTTTGCATTCTTCTACAATATTATTGTTTTTCTCCTGACGAAACTTGTGAGCAGCGGCTCCTGGATGCTTATTAAGTGGGGACTGTTTTTGTGGTAGATTTCGGCTGAATTCTATAAATTCTACAAGCTCATGAGCTCATGAGCAGCTACAGGCTGACTTCAAACCTCCCCTTTCTTAGTAAGATTATAGAAAAAGCTGTCTTTCAACAACTACAACAACAACTACACAACTTCCTAACTCTAAATAACTGTTTTGATGTCTACCAATCAGGTTTCCGGCCACATCACAGCACTGAGACTGC
>JAOXYM010000018.1:18441713-18452379 GCA_028567055.1 Leptatherina wallacei
TGTGTGTGTGTGTGTGTGTGTGTGTGTGTGTGTGTGTGTGTGTGTGTGTGTGTGTGTGTGTGTGTGTATGTACAAGCGCCACACCCGTGTGACCCACAGCTGAGCTTAGAGTCAGGAATTCCAACATCATAGACTGTTTTTTCAGAGTTCCCTTTGTGTAGTTGACATCAGCTCTGTTGATCAGAGATCACTGCACCCATTGCATTTTCTAGTGTAATAAGTCTTTTAAGAGGCTGCAACGATGGGGTTCAGTTCAAGTAATGTTTCCTGAGTATGGAGAGTTTTAAATGCAATAGTCCTGACCCTTGTCCCAAACGCTGTCAAGGAAAATAAAACCCTGTAAACTCCCAGTTTTCCTGTTACTTGAGTCATTCCTTGTGAGGGTGTGTGTCGGTGTGGGCTCAAAAATAAGCAAACATTCACTAAAGTATCCCACACCTGAATGGACACACAAGCAGAACCCCCCTTGTTAATGTACTACATCTATATCACTGGCATAGTTAATATTTTATTTCGATGAAGTTATAAAGAATTATGACGTGCCTGGTGAAAAAGAAACGACCAAACCAAGGAGGAATTTTGATGTCAGTCATTCAACATATTTAGAGGCTTTTAATGAGAAAAAATACTAAAAGATAATGTGGTCAGATTAGTTCAAATTTGAAAAAATCTTTGATGCTGTGTCCTGCAGACTAAAGAAGACAAGTACCATCGACTTTGTTATCAGTAGACAGTTAAAAAGCTGCATCTCTGATGTTGTAAGGAGTTGCATTAGTACCTTTGGTGTAGGCAGCTTACACATATGTGATGGCGTCATCAATGCTGAAAAGTACATAGAGGTTTAAGAGCAATGTCTCTTTCAGGGAAGGCCTTGTATTTCAGCAAGACAACGCTAAACCACATACTCCATCAATCACAACAGCATGGCTTCACAGGAAAAGAGTCTGGCAACAAAATCCCAGGACTGGAATCCTGCATCAGATGAGAACGGGACAACATTCTTCTCCCAAAACTCCAGTAAATGGCGTCCTCACATTGCAGACAGACAGATGTTATGAGAAGAGGGGATGCTACACAACGGTAAACAGCACCCTGTTTTTGAGATGTGTTGCTGCCACCAAATTTGAAATGAGCATATATTTTCCATGAAATTGTAAAATGTCTGTTTCAAAATCTGATATGTTGTTTATGTTTTATTTGGTATGAAATATGGGTTTATTAAATTTTCAAATCATTGTATTTTGTTTTTATTGACAGTATACGTAGCATCCCAACTATATTTGGATTTATCTTCACTGTCCCCTTTATCTTGTAAATGGTCTTGATTAATTTATATGAAAACAATTACAGTGGAAAAATTCCAGTGAAATGTCAGCCTCAGCTGTCTGTTCTACTTATTTCTGACAATTGTGTGATAGATAAATTTTTAAATTTTTTTAAAAAGGAAAGAGAGAGATACTTTGACAGAATTTATAGGATTTTCCTGTTACTGATAAGCAGCTTAACTTCAATAAAGATGATGAATGCTTCCTCAACTACGCTTTTTGGTTGGGATAAGTTCCCTGTTTTTTTCTCTTGAGTGTGCTGGCAAACCTGTTCGACTTCCTGATTAAAATTAAGGATATAGAGGCTTCTGTCAAGGATGTTTATTCACTATTCAGCTTTTGTAAGAGAGAGCTCCACAACCTGCAGAACAAATACTTTTTCCCAGTGTACACTCCAGTGCCACTAGATGGCATGAAAGTATAACTGTTACAATGTCAGCATTGAACATTTGATTTAAAACATTTCAGCTGTACCGCAAATACCTTCAAATGACTAACAGCTGGATATGATACATGTTGGATGTTTTCTCCCGAATTTGGGAGCTCTGAGTCAGTAAGATGAAGGCAGGACAACGGGAAAAAGTCTGACTGAATATTTCCATTTTGTAAGAAAGTATACCACGGTGTAAGATATGGTATAAACAGTAGTGATAGTTTTATACAACTATTTATATTCTGTGTCCAAACCTTTAAAGGACCTTGAAGATGTGGATTAGAGACAACAACAATTTATTCTGCAGAGGAGAAGCAGGAAAAGACAGTAGATACAACAGACCAAACACAGAGAAATATGAAGTTGCCACAGTGCTGGGTTGTTGTTGTTGTTTTTGTTTGTTTGTTTTGTGGTTGGGGTTTTTTTTTGGGGGGGGGGGGGGGGGGGGTTGCTCTTTGACTTAAGCTGCAGGGACATGACTGTGAGTCACAGTGCATCCTGTGAGGAAGAGTGGAGGCATTGGGACCATAACAATCAGAAGACAGTGAGTCACTGTCCCCAATGTTTTCATTTTAGTCACATGCCTCTCAAACAAGTAAATACAATTAGAAAAAAAAAAGTCTGTTGCATACACAAGCACACAGATCAGTGCAACTCACAATTACAGTATCCTGTAATTAAGAAGTGGATAGAAGTAAAAATCCACACTTAATTACAATGTTGTGCAAAAGTCTTAAGTCACCCCTCATTTCTTTGTATCATGTTTCCAAGAATGCAGACTTTCATGTGATCTTCCAAAGAGGTCTTGAGCTCTAGATCTCCAGGCTTTCTGAAGATCTTTATCGTACAAAGCTTTTGTTCTGGATATTGCTGCTTTTTCTCTTCTTTTTTTCTCAAACCACTTAACACTGATCTATGAATCATAAAATTTCCCATGTTACAGACAGTAACTTATGGTGAGTATTAAACCATTCTGAGCTGCCCCATGAATGGGAAAGTAGTATTTGCATACTACCACACATCTTCTGCTGCTTGACAACAGGAAGTAAGCACCAATTCTACACCTCTGTTCTAAATCCCATGTGAGAATCTAACCAGCCCATCCAATGAAGGTAACTAGTATTGGCCAGTAAGAGCACAGACACATAGGTCATGTCTTTGTCCATGTAAGAAAAAAATGACTTGCAGTAAACTAGTGAATTCAATGCATGTATTAAGAGAAAATTTAGGTATGCCCTAGACTGAAAGATAGGTTGATACACACTGTAGGCCTATACCCTACTCTACACCACTGCTAGCTACTTGCTAACTTTTTCTTTTGTTTAATCCAGAAAAATGCCAAAGATAACAGTTTAATGAGGATGCAGACATGGACCAAATTGTTGGCAACCCTCTGTTAATGAAAGAAACACCCACAATGGTCACTGAAATAACTTGAACCTGACACAATTCATAAAGAATAATTTTACTGAAAATTAAGCAATAAAAATCAAACATTGCTTTTGAATTGTTGTTCAACAGAATCATTTGAAAAAAAAAAAAAAAAAAAACAATGAAACAGGCCTGGACAAAATTGATAGCACCCTAAGAAAAGATTGAAAATAATTTGACGATAGGGACGTCTTAAACTAAGGCATGTCCTCTAATTAGCATCACAGGTGTCTTCAAACTTGTAATCAATCAGTCTGCCTGTTTTACAGGGTGACAAGTAGTCACTGTGCCGTTTGGTGGCATGGTGTGTACCACACAGACCAATGAGAGATGAATGAGAGAGTTGTCTCTGGATATTAGAAAGAAAATCATAGACAAGTATGTTAAAGGTAAAGGCTATAAGCTCCTTTCAAAGCAGCTTCATGTTCCTGTGACTACCATTGCACATATTATTCAGAAGTTTAAGGTGGATGGGACTTTAGCCAAACTCCCTGGATGGGGCTTTAAGAGGAAAATTGAAGACAAATTGAAGAGACAGATGATATGAATGGTAACCAAAGAGCCCAGAACAACCTTCAGAGACATTAAAGGTGAACTCCAAGGTCAAGGTACAACAGTATCAGATTGCACCATCCGTCCCTGTGTGATCCAAAGTGGACTTCATGGGAGACGACCAAGGAAGATACCACTGTTGTAAGCAAATCATGAAAAAGCCAGACTGGAATTAGCCACAATGCATATTAACGAGCCACAAAGCTTCTGGGAGAATGTCCTTTGGACATATGAGACAAAATTTGAGATTTTTGGCAAGGCACATGGGGTATATGTTCACAGCTGCAAAAATGAAGCACAGCAAGAAAAGAACACTGTCTCTACTGTGAGACATGGAGGAGGCTCTGTTATATTTAGGGGCTGATTCGCTGCATCTGGCGCAGGGTGTCTTGAATCTGTGCAGGGTACACTGAAATCTCAAGACTATCAAGGCATTCTGAAGCAAAATGTGCTGCCTATTGGTGGAAAGCAGGTCATGGGTCTTTTAACAGGATAATGACCCAAAAAACACACAAACACCCAAGAATGGCTGAGAGCAAAACACTGGACTATTCTGAAGTAGCCTTCTTTGAGCCCTGTGCTAAATCCTATTGAACATCTGTGGAATGGGCTGAAACATGTTATGTGGCGAAGACACCCTTCAAACCTGAGACAACTGGAGCAGTTTGCGCACAAGAGTGGGGCAAAATACCTGTTGACAGGTGCAGAAGTCTCACTGGCAGTTACAATGTTTGATTGACTCACAAGGTTGTGCAAGAAAATATTAAGTTAAAGCTGCCATCATTTTTGTTCATATCTTTGCGCCGACAAATGTTATTCCCAAATAGCCTTTTTCTGAAAACATGCCATATCTAGATAAGGGCATACTGCACACAAGTTAGAGAAAACTGGAAAAAATGGAGGACAAATGAAGAAGTGACAGGTCTAAAAATCTACAAAAGATTAACATTATCTTGAAGTAATGTCCTTCAGAAACAGGGGAGGAAATCCAGCAAGGAGCTGAAACAGGACCTAAGAGATGAATCTGACCCTTCTGTTGATCCATCTACTATTCACTGCTAATATTTACTTTCAAGCTTGCTAGAATTGTACAAATTGTATTTTGCATATGTGCTTGTGCAAGTTTCTATAAATCCCTTTACCTATTTCCCATTTGCAGTGACAATACATAAAAACCAACTGCAGGATAGCTCAAGACTTTTTTTATGCCCTTGTATTCTGTGTTTATCTTAAATGTTTAAAAAATTTGTTTAGGATGTGTTGCACATGAACATCCGCAGTAAAGCACAACACCAAAAAATATGCATGCATGAAAATGGTTCAATCTTTTGGGGTGAATTCAAATCTCCTGAAAGACTTGTTTCTGCAAGGCTCCAAACTAAAGTGGATGACACAAATTGTGGATTTTCTTTGAAAGGATGAACAAAAGTGACCTCTAAATAGAGCAACTGTAAGCAACTACATCATTACAAAAAGGGATTCACTTTACACAGTAAATGTTGTTTGCCTCCCCCCGTCAACAAGAGTCTTAAAGAAAGATGCCCATTCAGGTTCATGCTGTTTTATTCTAATGTTATTAATATATTCACAGTTAATTAAAGTGAGATATCAAATGGGAGATCACATAAGATAGGATCATGGGATATAGGATCATATAGATTTATAGGAAACATCCAGTCCCTAAAATAAACATTTTATGAATCATTATGTTATTCTTCAGCACTGTGGAAATTCTTCTCGAATGCAAACATGCTTTGTAATTTTATACTGTAATGTTGTGCAAATCTTAAAGAAATAAATTGGAAAATAAAGAAGTAACAAGGCAAGGAGGAAGAAAGGGGAGTGGTTGGAGATGAGAGGAGCCTTCCAGAGGGAGGGATGCAGGGTGCGGTCATGTATAAAGCATCCCTCACACCCACCCCTACATCACTGCAGCTCCACTTTTTACCATCCGATCTCCTTCAAACTCAGCCTTGGTGAGTAGAAAAACCTTAATAATGTTGCTTTGTTTGACTGATTTTAATTCCTGTCTTTGATAGAAACTTTTCTTATATAGTTTGACTTAGTTTTAAACACTTAAAACATAAGCAAGTGCACTGAAGTATTGCCATCTATGCATTTTGCCTTTATTTTGAGCAAGCAACAACCTAACTTCATTGCTTAAGAAAATCCTTTCACAACAGATATTACCTATTTAGCTTCAGTGCCAGCTATTAAACTAACTTCAGCCAAGAATGTAATGTTGTTGATAAATGGGCACATTGTGTCAGAACTAATCCTCAACTCTTACCATTAATTGGAAACAAATTAAACATGTGAACAAAAGTATTGGTGATGTGCTCTCTCTCCTTCAACAATTCCCATTTGTTTACAAATCCTATGATGCCACAGTTTCCTCCACTAACCACACTCCAGGGAGGGAACAGCGCCATCTGAGTCACAATGCAACCACAACTGACTCTAACATTTATGGAGTCAATGGAAAAAAAAAAAAGAAAAAAACACTTTTGAGACACAATGAAAGCTGCGGTGGCTCCTGAGACAACAGTCAAGCGATGACCTGCTTCATGTTCAACTTAGTTTCCTGCAGAGATAAAAACTGTTTCCAAAACAGAGTCCTATGCCAGAGATGTTGCATTAGAGACCCTTAACAGTACCAAAAAGGAACAGTGGGGCCCATGTGTAAACGTTGTTTGTTTTTATCCATCTCCATGGAAATAACAGGAAGAAGAACACTGGCAAAGATCAAAGCCATAGTGTAAGCCATTGATTGCTACTATAGAAATTGACATGGTTATATTCCATTATTTTGAAAAAATAATAATAGAAAAGCCATTTAAATGGTTAAAAACAATTGCTTCATTGCCATTTTTTTTAAACAGTGCCAGCAATTCTTACAAGAGATAATGTCCATCCCTTTTACTTCCCTTATAACCACTCCCAACTTGTGGATATAAACCATGTTCATTGTTAAGATTCCAATTTTGACCACAACACCACAAGATTCATTCCCATCAGTTAATATTAACAGACCTAGACTTTGTCTCTAGATGGAGTCATAACAACCTCAAATCAAATCAGATGTTTATTCTTGACCAAAACATTCTTCTACGTATACAACAAATAACTGACTGTGAGAATGACAGAAAATGAGTGGTGAAATCCAAATATATTACATATCTCCCTGATTTAATTGTGTTTATGTAAACTAGCCACCACCATGTCTGACATCCAGAAGGCTATGGCCCTCCTCATCACCTCCTTCACTAAATATGCCAGCAAGGAGGGAGACAAGGACTCCCTGAATAAGGAGGAGCTGAAGGAGCTTCTTCAGAATGAATTTGGAGAGATGTTGTGTGTAAGTGACCTTTAACCTTTGTGTATTTCAGCCCTATACACCCAGTAAAATCTGTGAATCCAACGACCTATTAACTGGAGCTTTGCATTGAGGAGGGGATGTATTGACTATGGTGTTTAGCCACTCAGCTGGGTGAGGGGAGTGATCAGTTTATAACGCACTTCAAAATCAGTCCAGAGGTTTTTTTTCATGTTGGGTGAGGTCCCCATTTATTTCTGTAGGATATGTGATAATGACAGGCTATATTTCTGATCGAAATAAAGGTGCAAAAAATGAAAAAGTTAAAGCAGTTAAAAACTGTGTCATATTCCAGCACCCAAGCTAATTCAAAGGCCAGCATCACCCGTGGCTACCATTTAATACAGTTGGTGAACCTCTTTACTGCTACCCACTGGGATGATACAAAACAAAAAATGCAAGTGACAATAAACAACAAATGGCTCCTACAGGTGGTATATACAAAAATTTACCATGTGGCTTGTGCCTCTCTTTACACATAATAAAGCCATGTGGCATTTTTTTCTTTGTTTTATGTGATTCACAGAAGTGAACAATATATTGATTCAAATAAACTGCTTAAAAATGCAGTAATGTCTATAAAATTTCTCCCACAGAAAGCCAACGACAAGGCAGCAATAGACCGCATCTTCAAGGACCTGGACACAGACAAAAACAACAGTGTGGATTTCAGTGAGTTTGTTAACTTGGTCTGCTGCCTCACTCAGATGTGCCATGAATACTTCATCGGCAAGAAATAAGATTCTAAGCGCCACCTTGAGGCCAGCTGTGAGAGCTGCCTTTCTGCAAAAAAGACCATAAAGTCACAAAAATAATCTTGTAATGCAAAATTAAATAAACCTTTTCTCCCTCTGAAACACTGCAGTCGACAACTTTGTGTTTTACAGCACTGATTTATTTGCAATGTATTTGTTTGCCATTTCACACCTTAAGTCAGTTTGCTTAATACATTGCATGCTTTGCAGCATGATTCACCTCCAGGAAAGGGGCCATAGCATGCAGGGTATGACAGGGATGAAGTCACTGATTATGTTTATATAATAGAGATGAATAAATAAAACACATTACCCCTCTTTAACCCTCTTTTTCAGACAAATCTCTGTAAACCCCAGAAATGGTTTTGCATGAAAACCTCAGATCAGCCGTTTCTGATATACTCAGACCAGCCCAAATGACACCAAAAACAATGCCACAAAGTCAAAGCCAGAAGTAATTTCAAAGTGACTTAAATCCCTTTCTTCTCCATTCTGACACTCTGTTTGAACTTCAACAAGTCTTCTTGACCATGTACATGTCTGAACGTATTGAGTTGCTACGTATGTGAGTCAAGCACAGGTGTACCTAAAAAAGTGACTGATGATATATGGAATTCTACATGTTTTCTTACATACCTTTAAGTATGAGTGTTAAATGCTGCTATGTCTTTGCAAGCCTTTTGATTGATCTTTCATTATTGAATTCCTATAAAGAAATTAAAAAGTGTCCTTTGGGATATTTTACATCAAATCTAACCAGGAACATTACATCCTTTTAACAGACACTTTGATTCAAAGTAACTAACAAGTGAAGGTCATAATGGTGAGCAATAAGGCCCAGTTTCTTTCCCAAGTTTACTGGGACAAGTAAACTGGGGATACTGGGGACCTAACAAGCAATTCTCCAACTGAGAAACAACCAATCTGCCTCCTTAGCTACAGCCATCACAGATGCTGAAGATTGACAAGATGGACCTCCCAAGATGTGCTTTGTTTTACATCAGTACAATTTATTTTTCTATTACATCTTAAGTATTTTTCATGTTAGCTTTAATACAGACTGCACAGTTTCACTCTTGCAACTTATGAGGTCAACTTTTGTTTATTCATTTATGGATTCTATTCAAGCATCTGTACAAATGTGTTGCCCGTAAAGCAAAGATGGATAAATGTGAACACCAGTAAATCAATATAATGTATGTATGACAAAAGAATTAATATAGCCCAACCAAATTGGTTATACTCGTTTATTTGATCAAATTAACAATAAAAAAAACACATATACATTATATAATGACAGAGTCATGACCAACAGTGCAATGAAGAAGGGATGTGAAAGTATAGACCAGACTTTCAGTGACGCTTCCGGTTAGTCACGTTGTGTGGCCGTGTCCCGTGACGCTATCGAGGGGCGGGTTATCACCAACAGAGTCGGTCTGTGTGGAGCTAACGTAACTGAGGGACAGAGACCGAGAGTTGTTTTGAATTTGCTAGAAAAACACCGACTGGAGGAGGTGGTTAGTGCCTGTTAAGAAGATGGCGGATGTAGGAGACGATGAAACTCGGCCGGCTCTCCCTACGGCATCCCGTAACGGTCCAGTTGTCGGTTCGTCGGCGGGCCAGAACGCAGCCACGGTAACGTCAGGTCCACGGATGGTTAGGATCGTCAAGTCGGAGTCCGGCTACGGCTTCAATGTTCGCGGTCAAGTCAGCGAAGGAGGGCAGCTTCGGAGCATCAACGGGGAACTGTACGCTCCTCTTCAGCATGTCAGCGCTGTTTTGCCTGGAGGTGCTGCAGACCGAGCCGGGATAGTGAAGGGTGACAGGATCCTAGAGGTGTAAGTCAAAGTCTATCCCTCCAATTAAGACGGAGCTTAGCAAGTGAAGCTAGCCACTCAGTTCAGCCTCTATGTTGATCCAATTTCAAACATGTGTTAACATTAGCCGTATTCAATGCTACGTGACTTGTGTGTGAGGAGAAATAAAAGCAGCAGAATTTAACCAAACTGGTAGTCAATTGTTTATTTTGTACGCATTTGAACTAAAAAAAAGGGAATCTTCTAGACTGAGGTAGCGGTGGTGAGTTAAGTGAAAGGCTAACCAGCTTACATAAGTTGGACAACAGCCTGTGCATGTTGATTAGCTTTAGCTAGCTAGCAAGCCAGGTAGCTACTGTTCTCACTAGCTACCTGCGCAGTTTATGTTTAAGACTACATTAAAACAGCAGCCCAGTTGACTTATTATTGTCACATGTGTAATTGTGATAATTTGTGCTTTCATCTTGAAAGTGGACAGTGGATGGAGTCTTGTCCACAGCATCATTGTGAGAGTGTTGGTGCTAGTTTCCTTTATGAGACCTTCACAACCGTCGTGTTGTTTACATGGGACAGTTTAAATTTTGTCTCTTGGATTTGGTCTTTATCATTGTCTGTATCCTTGAGTGACAATGATATTGGTAGCTGGATCTTGGATATATTATTTAGGAGAGTCCTTGTTGTTTCGACATACTGTCATTTAGGGAGCTGAAGCGATTACTGGAAAAGGGAACTGACCGTCTTTCCATAAGGAGCTAATTAAATATTGAATATTTTCTATGTTTCTTCTGGCCCTGTATCTATTAACATATATGTAAAAGTTTTAACATGGAATGTACTTCCCACAGTGCCACTTTCCATTTCTGTTTGTCGACAAGACTCATAATAACTGAGTCTATGATTAAACCCCCCACTAGGGTTGCAAGCCTTGACCCTAATAATGGTCAAACGCTGTGAGCAGATCCTATAGCTGCATACTT
>JAOXYM010000018.1:18452479-18471101 GCA_028567055.1 Leptatherina wallacei
AAACCCCCCACTAGGGTTGCAAGCCTTGACCCTAATAATGGTCAAACGCTGTGAGCAGATCCTATAGCTGCATACTTTTTTTTTTTTAAAGACTATGTTCATTTTTGGGCAGCTCAACATTTAAACCATCATCATGTTTGAGCTGGGAAAATATGTTCTTGTTTGAACATGAATATAGGCTAAACTAAGAATAAGGAAGAACAGAAAATGAGGAACACTTGTCTACTTGTACTTGCTGAGACATCAGCTTGTTTTCAAGCCAGCCTGTTTAGTGCATATAAGCATTAAATCTCTTGGGTCATATGACAGAACCAGTATGCCATGTGATCTATTAACCAGTTTGACCATTTTCACAGAAATCTGGTGCTTGAGTCTGACAAATGTCAGCATATTACCTTATAGGGTTTAAACATAACAGTTTATAATAGTGTTGCTTTTTAGTCTTTAACTTTACTACCAGAGTGCATTTTGTGTAAAACATCAGATTTTCTTTTTTTCTTTTTAAAATACAAAATTGAAAAGAATGAGTTGCTATGCTCATGTCTATGTACGAGAGAGAATGTTATATTGTATGTTCTCAAAAGATTTGGCTTATTTATGAGCCATTATTAGATCGGTTGTCATCTCATCAATTAACATTGATTAGTTTTGGCCAGTATTGACCAAATAGTCACTTAATAAAAATTTTTATTATAAAAAAGTTTGTATACAAATATCCACTCACTTCTCTCTATTTTCATCAGAATCACTTTCATGCTATGCTAAAGTATTACAGAGGAAAGTCATAGACTTAATTTAGACTTTTTACCAATCAAACCATGTGCTATTAATACAGTATAGCAGCAGCACTAATTCAGTGTAAATATTCATTTCTATTTGAACTAAATGGCCAATTTACACTGTAATACTGACACTTCTTTCTGACAGATATTGATGTGGAGCTGTATTGAGTAACGAATGGTGCTGTGATTAGAGAAGAGGTACTTTATCTGTCAGCCAGGCTGATCAGATGTCATTTTTAGGTCATTAGTATCAGTCACTAATTATTTCACAAGGCTCAAAGCAGAAACATCTGCAGGATGGCTGTTCCTAATAACTATTACTTTGTACAATACAGAGTTCATGATTATATCAGTTAATGAAATCACTGATTTGTATGATAGCTCTTTCATTATTGCAACGTTGTATCGGAAACCAAAAGCTTGTCTTTTAATGGTGGATTCCCATAAACTTTAAATAGAATTCAGCTGAAACTGGGTTCTATTAGAAATGGCAATGCATAAAGGGTTAAAGCAACAGACTTCTGTTTCCAAAAGGGAATGGAGGAGAAACCTCCTGTTAACAATCCTCCTGCAGATACATTTGCAGACATTTTGCTATTTTACCATCAGAATTATTAAACTGAACAGAATCTCTTGTATACATCCAGAATCTCTCATTTTATTTAATTTATTTTTTTCAATAATATGCCTCAGACTAATAAGGATGCAATGGAAAAAAGATGTTTTTATCTGGTTTTTGTTATCGCTCAAGTCCAAAATTAGGATAGCAAATGGGATTAATTATATAAGTCAGCCTTAATACCCAGTGTAAGCAGCCTAATCAGTGGAACATTATTTTGCTTTTGAACATTTACTGTTTTCTCTTTTTTTATGTATTTTCATTTTTGTGCGATCTATTTATTTTTCTTCACAAAGTTCAGTTTATTGATTGAATTGGTGACATTTTTTTCATGTGACATGTTATTTTAAAAACAGGGTACACGAATTGTATTTTATCAGAAGTGAAAAAACAATAGCATGTGATTGACATTATTGAATCAACCCTCAAATTTTAATCATAAATGATCACCAGCTATTAAAAACCAATATTTGTTTGCTATTGAGTAATGTAGACAGTAAGAGTTCTAACGTCTTACCTTTTCCTCTTTAATGCCCTCCTGTCCTCAATTTGCTGTTCAGTTGAACAGTTCAGAGGAATTCTGCCATGTCAGCATCTATTCCCACAACAAACTAGCTTTTCCACATCTCCTGCCATTCACATGATTTTCAATTTCCTCCCTTTTTTCATTTGTCTTACTTCGTTGAGATATGTAAATATACATTTATGCATTTATTAGAAATAATAGAGACATGGTATATTGTTAGACTTAGACACATGCTCTTGCTTTTTCATTCCTTCTCCCTGTCTGTCCAACTGTTCTCATAGGAAGATTAACAGAGACACCTGATGCTGCTGCCATCTGGCTTTATCAAAGCCAAGAAGGGAGGTGTCTCTCAGCACCGAAGGAAAGGGAAACAGTAGCGCTGACCAGACTACTCCCAACTCTGAGTTAATCAATGCAGGACAATGGCCCTGACATTTTTCCGCATTATAAAGAGACTATGCTTGCAGTTAGAGGAATGTTTTTAATGCTGCAAAGTGAGATTGCTGTTAGAATCATGGATTCAAAGATCAGCAGTTCCAGCAGTGCTTTAATTATCATGTGTGATATGAGCAGACTGTAATAAAAGCACTTTTATTTAACAGTCAGAAATATGATCTTTTCTGTTGAATAATTCTCAGAGTGAGCTTGAGGTTAGCATGAGGTCACATGAAACAAAGATGGTCATTTAACTGTATTTTAGATTAGATTGAGATGTACCATTTTGAACTAACAAGGGATTTAAAACTCTTTGCTTACTTTCTGCATGTTTCTCATACCCCTTTTTGTCCTTGTTTTTCTCTTGTTTACCTCCAGTAATGGTGTGAGCGTGGAAGGTGCAACCCATAAGCAGGTGGTGGACCTGATCCGTGCAGGAGAGAAGGAGCTGGTTCTAGCTGTTCTGTCTGCTCCACCTCAGGAAGCCGATGGATTGGAAGGAGGAGAGGATGTCCAACCCAACTACGATTACAGTGACAAGCAGGCTGTGCCCATTTCTATTCCCACATACAAGCATGTAGAGCAGCACTCTGAGAGGTTTGTGGTGAGTGTGGATTTAACTTATTACTACCTTCACAAGATAAAAAAAAGAAGAAAATCTTTTTTTTGTGACTGTCTTAAAGGTAGAAAAGCTGTTTGTTTTTTTCTCAACTGTGCATATATTAAAACTGTGTGTGTTTTTTTTTTTATTTTTTTTTTTCTGTCTTCTCTAATTGTACTGTTTGTTTTTTTGTTGTTGTTTCAATGGCCATAGGTGTACAATGTGTATATGTCAGGTAGACAGCTGTGCTCAAAACGCTACCGTGAGTTTGCCATTCTGCACCAGAACCTGAAGAGGGAATTTTCCAACTTCAACTTCCCCAAGCTTCCCGGTAAATGGCCCTTCTCCCTCTCCGAACAGCAGCTGGATGCTCGTCGAAGAGGCCTGGAGGAATATCTGGAAAGAGGTAGGCTGATGTGGAGAGGTCTCTAGTATATAAACCTATGTGTGTTTAACACAAAAAAAAGGCTAAAGTTGAATTGATTTTTTGGTATTGATCCATGTATTGTGAATGAAAAAGTCCTACCACATTTCCAAAGCTTATGTTCAGGTATGACCAGAACATTTTAAACTATAAACCTATCCATGCATAGATATCATGTAATTCAGATGGAAATCCCACCATGCACCAGCTGTCAATTTTCCAAAGCCTTCCTGAAATACTTCAGATCTGAACACTAGACACAGACTCATGTAGTTGCTCTGTAATGGATTTATTCTGAACCTTTCTATTTCTCTCCATCTTTTCCTCTATTTGTTTCTAGTGTGTTCTGTACGGGTGATTGGGGAGAGTGACATCATGCAGGAGTTTCTATCTGAATCAGATGAGGTTTGTATGACTTTTTTTTTTCTCAACGTTTTATTTTTTTGTTTTGTTTTATTTCTACTCACAAAGGGACAGGGATATTGGAGAAAAAAGCGGGGAAAGACACGTTCCGATTTAATAACATTTTGAGTGATATTCTTAACTAAGTTGTCATTGTTGAAAAATAAGAAATGTTGTGCTTCCATTAGCTCAGAACAAGCTATTTTAATCCAGTGATGCATTTGGGTGTCATCCTTGTCTCTTCAATGTGTTACTATAGTAACCCAGAAGGGACAAACCAAACCGTGGCTAAGGTGGACCTTTTTTGTGGTTTTTTCATTTATATTCAGGAGCGTTTTAGTAATGAGCAAACATGATTAATTTGTTGCTTCTTCAATGGGTCAAAAAAAGGGTTCTTTTGAATCATTGAATCATCAACTCAAATAAGTCCACTTATGGGGTTTTTGAATCACTTAGTAGGGAATGGTTCAGTATGGATAGTAGACACTTATTTTTCCACCGCAAGCAGTAAGCAGAATATTTTACTGATGGCCATGGTAATCATCCCTTGCTCTTAGCTGATCGGAGAAAAAAAATGTCACTTCCTGGACCAACCACAATGTGGATTTTGAAGAGCTCCTATTATTGTTGTTGAAAGACACATCCTATAGAAAAACAACAGTTACTGCTGGTAGGTTGTTTTTTTTATTTTTAAAATTAGTACCATTTCAAAAGTCCTGGTTCCGATCCTCTTCTCTAAACAAGGATAGACACTCGACCTTACGTTGGAGTTTGCCAGAAGGCATCTGCTTGGGACTTGTGCCTGCAGTTATAGGAGTTGATCAGAAGTTCCCATCGGATGTTTTGAGAAATTACTGGAGCAAAGCAAATTCATTGCTACTTAATTAATCTGTATTTAAGTACTTAGCAGTAATTCAAATACAGACATGATTTTTTTTTTTGCTCAGGGAAATGCACAACTCTTGGCAATCCACTGAGGTAAAATCATCTCTACCTGTGTACTGTATGTGTTTTGCTTCTCTGTACAGAATTACAATGGAGTGACGGATGTAGAGCTGAGGATAGCTCTGCCAGACAAGACCACCATTTCTGTCAGAGCCCGTAAAAACAGTACCACAGACCAGGTGTACCAGGTAAGACCACATCACTGCTGTTTGAATGATGCTGTTGAGCAGTTATGTTGTTCAGTTTATTGTGACGTTGTCTGGATGTGTGGCTTTACATTCAGTTCCTAATGTTAATTATGTTCAAGGTTCTGTCTGCTGGGAAACTAATAACTGGCTTTATATGACTCTTTTGTAGGCATTAGTGATGAAGGTTGGCATGGACAGTATTATGGCGAGCTACTTTGCCCTTTTTGAAGTCATCAACCATTCCTTTGGTAAGAAATTCATGTGTATTTATTTAGTCTTTCAAGAGGAAGTTTTTCAGGTCATGCGTTATTCTCTCATGTGTTTAATTTGAAGTCCTCTCGAGGCGAGTTTGTCACATGACCAGTTTGTCACATCACCAGTTTTCTAAATAAAGACTTGTATCATCCTGTTTGTGAGCTTAATATTTTTTTTTCAACCTGAGGGTATGTGTGTAATGTTGAACACGGGCAGGTAAATTGGAAACAACAGTTATGTTTTGAATTGCAAATCCTGCTGCTCATCCCTCTCCTATCTCTATTTTCTGTTGCAGTTAGGAAGCTGGCACCTAATGAGTTCCCACACAAGCTTTATGTGCAGAACTACACGTCAGCTGTTCCGGGTACTTGTTTAGCGCTTCGCAAGTGGTTGTTCAGTATCCAAGAGGAGGAGTTACTCAGAGATAATCCCTTGGCGCTGCACTACTGCTTCCACCAAGTAAATGAGTTTTTCTTTGAGAATTCGTATACCTAATTAATATAAGTTTAAAACTGAATTTATTGGATAATTTCTAACGTGGTCATAGAAATGTATTGTGTTTCCTCCAATCTTTTAATCTTAACTACTCATACTTGTAACATTATCATGCATTTTTTTTTCTCATCTAGTTTGAAATGAGCTTTCTTTCATGGCTTTTGGGCACATCCTTAGTCAGCATAAATTCTTAGAGATTCACTCACCCAGGAACAGTATACATGTTTTTACTGTCCAGCTTTCATTAATATCAAACCCAATATGATTTTGCAGAAGCATGTAACTGTAAAACATATTAAAGCAGTTAAGTATCAACAATTTTATCCAGGAAGCACTTCCCTACATTAAAAACACAAAGGAAAAATGTATTTTTTCCTCCTTTTTAAAATATTATGTTTGAAATAAACCTGAGTGCAGTTATATTCTACGAGCCACTGAAAGCTTCCACAGCATTTGAAGTCACACGGATGAACTTTCAAAAATAATCCTCTAATTTAAATTCACTAAAATAAGCTCCAGCAGCAGCCTATGGGCTATCCACCGACCAGCATAGGTCATTGCTTGAAGCATGTTAAGCATGCAAGGTTCAGCAGTGTCCTTTCTAAAGCAAGTATAAAAACAATTTGTTTTAAATGTTAAATATTTACGTTTTTGAATGATTATCTTATCATTTCCTGTTTTCTATGACTAAATTGCTTCTGTTTTAATCATTTGTGTCCTGTGACCTCAGCTGATAAATGTTGTTTTTCTTCATGCCTCCCCAACCCCCATCACCCTCACTCCTTGTCTATCTAGGCACTGGATGATGTGAAGAAGGGATTCATAAAAACAGAGGACAAATCCTACCAGCTGCAGAAATTGGCAGAGCAGCGCAAGATGGCCACGGTCAGTACCACAGACCAGGCTTTGTTCAGAGAAGGGATAGGGATGACTACACTTTTTGCCTGCTGACCAGATCCATCACCAAAACGCTGTCACATAAAAATGGACAGAAAATCCCTACACTCGTCAGAATACAGCCGTGTGTAGTGTAAACAGACATGAAAGCAATCAGTTTATGTTGATGTTTGTGATGGTTTGTCCACAAGGGTTTAAGTTAAAACATTGCTCATTATATTTTTGAGCTTTTATAGCGCAATAAAAGGAAAGTAATATTTATTTGTGTTTATAAGTGATTTTATTGATTAAAAATGTAAAGAAATATTTGATTTTAGAAACGTTTTCCCCGACAGGACAACTCTTCAGCTTCAGTGAGATCAGTTCATCCATTCTTTTGTTTTTGCTAGGGCCGTTATTATCACATTAGTGCGAATAATCGCGATTAAAAATGTTTATCGTTGCTCAGCACATTTTTCAACTGCCAAGAGTTTGACCCTCACATGAAATAGTGACTATCTGTCTTCTGTATACTTAGTACCTGAGCCTGTTGCGGACATGTGAAGGCTACAATGAGGTGGTCTTCCCTCATTGCTCCTGTGACTCCAGGAGGAAGGGCCATGTCATCACAGCTATCAGCATCCATCACTTCAAGCTGCATGCTTGCACTGAGGACGGCACGCTGGAGGTTTGTTGCTTCTTTGAAGGCAATGTCTTTGCCTACTGTTTAGTCTCACTTCAGTTTCAAAATCTCATTTCTTTTTAAGTAAAATTGGCTTAAATTAGTTCATGTCTACATTTTCCATGAATACATTTACTCAAGACTAAATGCAAAATTCAAGACTAAATATTTGTACATGTACATGTGCAGTTAAACTACTGTCAATCTGTGCCTGTCAGAACCAGGTAATAGCTTTTGAGTGGGCAGAGATGCAACGCTGGGACACTGATGAGGAGGGGATGGCTTTCTGTTTTGAGTACGCCAGAGGAGAGAAGAAACCTCGCTGGGTTAAGATTTTTACCCCATATGTAAGTGTGATTACACACCTGCTGCTGTGTGACATGTTCTGCAATGTTTAGGATTTTTAGAGTTACAAGCGTGATATAATTAACACATTTTGCTTCACATGTCATTTAAAGATGAGTAAGAAAAAGCAAAGGCGACTGATATTAGACCGTGGTGTACCGGAAGTCTGAACCACAATTTTGTCTCCTTCTTTTCCCTCCCAGTTCAACTACATGCACGAGTGTTTTGAGCGTGTCTTTTGTGAGCTGAAGTGGAGGAAACAGGTATGGACCACTCCTTTCCTCTCATTCTAGGAAATGTATGACTCAGTGCCAGCTTTGAATGTCTAAACTTAGCATAATCTTATATTCTTTATAGATACGGGAGACACTTGCATGTTTTCTTTGGTATTTTGTTCATGAAGCTCAATTTAATCATTTGCATGTATTGTTTCCTTTTTCTTTAGGTCGAGGAGGAGGCATCTGATAAAGACAACAAAAACTGCAGTAACAATGGTAAGCTGCTAGTATTTGTACTTGTTTGTGATTACATTGAAAGGGATGGTATTCTTTTGAACACATCTGATAAATAACAGAACTGAAACATAAGGCTAGATTCTTATCAGGGCAAATGAATAGGAAGCATTTATTTAGTTTTGGTACTGAGCCCTGCTTTAAGTGATGGCTCCCATTAAGCACCCTGAATTATAGAAAACCTTCCAATCTGAAAAAACTTTAAACTTCAAGGGCAGAAGGATCATTTCAACTATGTTTCCTTATTTATTTTGGGCAAGGCAGGTTTATTTGTATAGCACATTTCACACAGGACAACTCAAAGTGTTTTACATAAAATATTAACCCCTTAACACTTGAATTTATTTACAATTATAGAAAAACAAAATAAATGCAAGGAAAAAATCAGGGGGGGAAAGAAAAAAAACTGGATTAAAATATTATTAAATATTAGATAAGGTAATAACAATTAACAGACAAGGATAAATACTAAATGAATAGTATAGAAAACTATACTTAAATATGAGTAAATAAAAGCTAATAAAATAAATTAGATTAAAAAATAAAGGGTTTGTTAGCAAATTAGCGACATCAGGCATCAAGGAGTTCAAAGCATTGCTGCAGGGTGCTAAAAGAACATTGAGTAGGAGAATTAAAACAAACTAAAGAATAAATTAAATTAAATGGAAACAGATCAAGTTGAAATAGAAACTGAATACATACAGTGAGGTACATATCATACTAACAGATATCTGTGGGAAATTCATTTTCATCATCACCGTAATCATCATTATCAACACCATCACAATCAGACAATGTACATATGTGAGAAAATATATAAAAAAATTAAGAAACATTAAGGCATGTTTGCACAAATATACTTACAAGATCTCCTTTGTGTTGCTCCCAAGTATTATACTGAGCTAATAAACCTGAGAAAATATTGTATTTATTGGCAGTTCATTACACAATGAACTTCTTACAACTCGGCAGAGAACATTGACTCTTTCAGAGACGTGAAATTACTCTGAGAAGGTGGAATATTTTCACATACAGGAAAGACTAGATTTATGTGTCAACATCACTATCTGAGCTATCTGTTGGGGATCTAAGGATTTCTTAGCAGTTGAAACTATTTGCCCTTTATGTGACATCATGCAGTCATCAATGCAAGAATGTGGTTAATCAACTGCGAAGTAGGAAGCAGAATGAGAACACTTTTGGCGAGTAATGAACACCTGAGAAGCTCAGAATGAGTTGAGGACATCCAGATATGAGGCAAGGTCATCAGCACGTAGCAGATGGACTCGAATGATAACAATAATAATCAGTAATTAATTCATGGCGTCCTCGGGACACTGCTGCACAGACTCTGTTGTGATGCTTCATGTTTTTTTATTTATTTTTTATTTTTTATTTTATGAGTCACTATATGAAATTAGGCAATCTTTCCAATTTGTACCCTTGAACTGTTTCTGCGTTCCAGAGTATCTGCCGCCTTTGGAGACACAACAGAAAGGATGGCGCCACCTAGGGGGGGAGATTGCAACTTCCTAAAACCATTCAACATCACTGGAACTAGAACTGGTCCACTTGCATTATCACAACCACCCCAGAGAGCGCCCATCGTCAAACACAGAAATGAGTGAGAGACTGAGGCAATCCTCTACCCCAGAAACAACCTGGAAGTCACCAGTTTGGAAAATTGGAATTGTCAAACTAAACTGAATCCAGGGATGCACAGAGTGAGAGCGATGAAGGAAAATAAGCATAAGCCAGCTTTCATGTAATTTACTAGATCTCCATAGCGTTTCTGTTGTTTCCTCATGCATCTGTCCTGCGAAAAGGGGCACAACACTAGCACATTCTCACCGCTGGATGAGATGAGACGTATTAGTTCTGTGGGTGATTGGAAAGGGTTGCCACAGCGCTGTAGGAGCCATTTGCGCATAAAGAGCACCTCATTCAAACACCATGAAAGAGCTGACTTCTGGGATGGAAATGTGACTGTATCTCTGACAGACTCACTCAGCCCAAATCCCACAGCATGGCTCTGGAATGGCAAACTGAGCTGAGATGAAAATAAGAGGGGAGGGACACATGAATATTTTTTTTGTTTTGTTTCTCTGTTTTTGTTTTTGCTTTCAAAGTCAGTGATAAAGGAAGAAGGCAAAATCATGCTTTACACTAATGCTGGACATTCTCACAAAAATAATGTTTTCTATCTCTTGGGTCCTTAGTGTCCTGTCATTGTGAGAAAATATAGGCAGCACAACTGTAACAAAATGAGTGTTCAGAACTATTTGTATGTTTAACAATCATACTTCTGACAAAATATAGATTAATATAAGAGCTATAGAATATGGATTCTTGATCTAACACAGTGAAACACTAGCTGAATTTCATTTAAGATGCTCTAACTAATCTCCATTTTTCACTTTGTCTCATGGTCCAACCCACACTGCAGAGTAATGTCTGGATGTTTATCCCCATGGCAAATGTTGCTTTGTGACAATTTTGCAACGCTTGGAACTTGAGTGGAGGAGGCTTTGTCAGTGTCAGTTCTGCAGGAATAATCTCTTGAGGAGAAGGTTGATGAGCCAGGGCGTTAATGTTATTGAAATGTCACACCTGACACATGGGAAGTCTTACCAGCAGATTGTGAATATAAACAACAGATTTTTATGTGTATATAAATATGAGTGCAGAGCTGCAGTTTTCTGAACTGGCAGCAGGGGGCAGCAGAACATTAGACTGACTTAAGTCGGTGAACTGAAATAGAAGTCCTCTCAGAGCTTCTTAGTGATCCCTCTGGGTCTGTAACTCACCCCAAAAGTATCACTCCCCTGCAGTTTGTCCATTAAGTAAGTCAGGAAGAAAGATTCTGTGTTGTGTAGTAAGTAGATGATGCACGGAGTTGTGTGAATGCAACCACATCCATCAGCATACAGAGCAATGCAGCTGTTTGCTTGCCTTGTGCTGCACGTACATAGATCCAGTATTAGTTGTGTGCATTTACACACAATGTGGGATTTTACAGTAAACTACACTTTTTGTGAATTTAATTTTTGTCACACAGAAAATGGATTATTTGTGTATTTGATTTTTGTTGCTGGTTTAACATCTTTGTCATTCAAACTATGATTAATTTCAGTTCTGCCCTTGTGCAGTAGTTTTGTTTATTGTGCTAAGGGCTTGTAGTTGATCTCAACTCATTCATACCATTTAGCAATGCCCAAAAACCTGAAATTGAGAACAATGTTTTTTTTTATATTCACACTAAATTTAAGAGCACAGGTTCAAGTTTCTCTTTCTTTTTTTTCTCGCTTTAGTTTTTGAGCTTAAGTTTCAGCTCATTAAATGTTTGTCACGCCGGAATTTTGTCATAATGAGCTTTCAGTTTGTTACCTCAAAGGATGCACATGTGCATGTGTTGTGTGTGTGTGTCCTCTATGTTTATCAGTGACATTGCTGATAAGCTTTTAGACTCTTATTGGATGTGTCTAATGAGCTGCCTGTGTGAGAGCCAGCAAATGAAGATGGGAATTTGTATCTGTAGGACAGCAGAGACGCCAGATAGATTTAGACAAATGGGAAATGTCCCCCATTGTCTAGCAACTATTCACAGCCACTCATTCTTTTTCAGCTCACAGAAATATCCCTGTCTCTACTACAGTAACACCATTTTTAACTGTAGCACACAATATGTCATCCAGTTTTCTCTCTTTTTATAGCAATACATGGCATACAGTAGTAGTGTGTTGTTTTTTTTTGTCCACACATCACAGCTGCGAGAAAGAAACTGCAGATGTGCAGATTGCTGGATGGTCGTTTGACAGCCGAAGTAATGGACAGTTTAGAGATGGATGATAGAAGAACTGAAGCTGTTCAACCATGACAGTATTTTTTTTTTTTTTTCGTTTTTCCATTATAAGGAGAATAGACCGTCAGAGGTTTGTGATTGTGTGTGCTGCTTTGTCTGTCCTCTGCTCTCACTCTCTTCAGGTTGGTCTCCAATCATCACAGGGGGATGCGGTTGCCGTGGCAGCACCACGTTGGCTCAACACGCTCAGTGCAGCTTCGGTTCCTTTTATTCCCGTCAGCTAGCCGACTCAGTCCTCCCAATAATGTATTCAAAGCAGTGTTTTTTGCCGTTTGATGTTTGTTCTCTGTCCCCGTGGCTCGTGCTGCTGTGAATAGGCTTTTAGAAAGCTGCTTCTCTTTTTTTTTTTTTTTCTTAAATATATATTTATATATATATTTTTTTTTTTTCATGGAAAGGCCAGGTGCCATCTCTTGCATCACAGGCAGTTGTGCGCTCCGTCAACTGTTGTCCGTTTCATCTGTGAGCTAAATGTCATTAACAAATGTTATGGTGAAAGCAACGGGGTGACAGGAATGTAAAGAAGCACGTTATTTGTACAAGTGGCCTGTGTTTGATATTTGTTGGTGTATGCGTTGCTGTGGGCCAACTGTGTTTGTGTTTGAGATGCTGGACGACCTGAGCTTGTAACTGAATGATTATTTATCAAAAGAAGAATTTCAGACGGGAATTAAATTAACTGAATGTTGGATAGTGTGGCAAACGTTGCGATTTATAGAAAAAAAAAAAAAAAGGAAAGAAAGAAAGTAATGGTCCACGTGAGAACCTGCTCACAAGGCTCAAAAGAAAGTGTTTAATAACAAATTGCCACTGGCGTGCTGTTGCTATAGCAGCACGGTTTCTGTGTCTTGTGTCAAATTGGCACAGATTTCAGCAAAGTCAATCAGTGGGTCTTTAATATTAGTTTGAACTTTGTAGCAGTTCATGAGGCTCACACTCCAGTTGTTAAATGTCTTTCTTCAGGCTGCCTGACAAGTCTCTCTACATGGACATTGGAAGTTGAGTCCGAGTCGCTGTGTTCGTCTCATCAACACTTCCATGTGGACTCAGTATTCTTCCATCTCTGGGACGCGCCTCGGCTGCCCCTGTTGTCTCTCTCTTTTCTTTCTTTTTTTAGCTAACATGTCCTACCTTTTGACTAACTTGACGGGTGGATGTAAGTGCTGTTTAAAAGTGTTTGCCTACATGTAATTATTTGCTCACTGCTTTGAAAGACGAGGCGTTTCCACTGCAGGAAGGCAGCAACATTAATTAAAAACTTAAGTCTTGTTTGTTTGTCTTTAGCTTAACCTGTAAAATGTTTTTGAAAACGTATCCTGACAGAAGAAGTAAATGCACTCTTATTTCTCCAACTCAGAACTTTTATTTATTTAAACGTATATAAAGATTGGGGAAATGATAGTGTACAACTTATAAGACACTATTCACTATTAATTTAGTGTGGAGAATGGCTAAATGGAGGAATAGCCAAACAACACAGTGTTTTAAAAGATATGGTTTCTCATTTACAGACATCAGTTAACACCTGAGGCAGAAGCTTAAAAAAAATAGAATAAAAAGGAGTTTTATATCTTAAAAATGCCCTTGAAGGTTTACTAACAAGGATAAAAGAAAAGAAAATGTTTTGAAAATGTTGTGTAGAGTAATAAATTGTAACAATATTTTAAATAAAGTTATATATTGGGAAATATGCTGATGTTTTGTCTTTATTTACTCTCTTCCGCACATTGGTTACACTGATCTTGAGCTTCCGGGGGGGGGGAGGTTTTACAGGCAGTTAAATCATGCAACTCTCAGGTTGTGTTTATAAGTGTATGGATTCTCTTCCTGTCTGGTGAGACCTCAGCTGTGTGAGGACTGCCCACCTATAAAACAATAAAATTACAGTGCTCATCAGAGACCAGTTAACCTCCTAAAGGAAGAAGATGAGCAATTAATACCTCCTAATTTATTCAGTGCTGTAAAATCTTATGTAAATCAAACATATAAATCTTTACAGTTTCATTTGAGAACTGGTAATCAATGTGATGTCACGTTGAGGCCCAAGTGTCTGGGGTTTGTCTTCCTCCTGTTGCAGATATAATTCCTGTAATTTGAACATGTGTGGGTAGCATTTATGCAAATCAGTTTATATTGAGTCTGGTGGTAAATGATAAGTTTGGCACAGAAGGATTTCAGCGGCCGGAGCAGATTCGCCAGCAGTTTTGTTTGCCTCACCACCTTTGGACTGCACAGCCTGCTGGATGAGAATGAAAGGAGGGATGATGATGACGGGGAACAGATATGACGGCTTGCTGGCAGGAAGATTTTTACCATTAAGAAGGTCTAAGTTGAAGAGAAGTGCAGTGTCATTATGTTTTAGCTAAACAAATGAAAAGCCATCATTTGTTGTGGCACTTTCCTTTTATTATTGTCCATTTCTCATTAAAATTCATATTTCCTGCTCACAAGTAATTCTCAGGATGTGGAGAAGTGCTATGCAGTAGATTACAAGCCCCAAAACCATGTATCACAGTTTGCAGGCCCAAAGGCACATTATTCTGGCAGAGGCAGGGACACAGTGACATTTTGATGGGCACATGCTGCACAGATCATGATGTTCATTGTGCCCAACAGGAGCCGCTGCAACACATAGAGAAGTAAAGAGAGACCGAGGTGAGGCATTATTCAAACCAAAAATGCAGAGCCTCTTATGGAACCATGCCCATAAATGTTGTGCGCATTGACACTGCTGAAGTGAAAATACTCATCTCATTATAGCCGTCTCACATGCTGACTGCATACTGCCACCTACACTTATCCACCTGCCCTCACTTTCCATTTTTTAACAACCACCCTGTTGTTGTTAATACTCATTAGTCATCAGGTTTGAACTGATACTGTGAGATTAATACTTAAAAACTACTGTGTGTAGCCAACATTAGCAGCTCTAATAGTCATTTAGCAACCAACTGAAGCAATGTTTGCTCTAAACTCAAGAATTTCTATTTCACTATTGTGGTGTGAAATCTAACCTCCATGGTGACGTACTGGGGAGCGACGGGTGACTTTGAGATGTTATGACATTTCTCAAAACATGTTTTTAAAAAATACCATAAAACAACATTTCCAAAGTCTTTTTTTAATATAACTGACTTGATTTTGTGATTGAGGTTTTAGTTTTGTTGTTTTCTGATATATTTTTTGCTTTGTTGATGACTATGTTTGATGAAAAGTTTTAGTGTTTTCTGATACTTTGTTTGTGATGTGGTTGTTGTTGTAGTTTGTCTAGTGTTGTCTTCACCATAGAAAATGTTTGTTTTGGGGGGGGGGTTCGTCCAAAAAAATTGAAACACAATGCCTGTCATTATCTACCAGGGCTGAAACTGAGCATAAGAGCTCTGAAGTGTTGATGTTTTATTGTCTTTCTCTTTCACGTTTCTATAAACGATGACAATGTTTCACAAGGAGTGTTTTTAGTTGAACCCCTCTACATGTGCTTTTGCTGCAACATTATTTATGAAAATGCCTTTTAGGGGTACATAAAAAGTTAACATTAATTTCATTGTAACCATTCATTTGTTCTTTTGATAACCTGAATTAATATCAAACAAGGGAAAATAAGCTTGACTTTGCTTGAAAATGAATATTGACACTCCTTTTAAATAAAGAATTAGGCAGTTAATGGATTGATTAGTGAATATATTACAATAGTTATAAATGATTTTGACACTATAGACGTTGCTTAAATAGATGTGGAGGAGGTTTTGAAAGCATCGGTTAGTTTCCATCCCTTCGCTTATTTGTTTGTACACGCAGCTTTACATGCATGTTTGTGGGGGGAAAATGCAAAACATACATTACATGAAACACACACAAAAAAAAACACTTTATAAACGCTTACTGAATACATTTTTGTCCCCATGAGAAGCTAGATTTTACAAGTACCAATACCTCAGGCTTTAATGATAATTAGGAACAGGGCCAATCATCTTTTGTCGCTTAGCCATGATGTGTAATTTACTCTGACATTGTACTTAATATGATACTTAATATATATAGAATTTTACTTAACTTTACCTCACGTAATTAACTTATACACAGTTAAACACTTTAACAGTTAATGGGGGGGAAATCTGCTTCAAATCTTGTATATAAATTACAGTGCAGATTTGTAAAGTCTGAGTAATTAAAATGGATACAATCAATTAGTATTCTGTAGAACATCAAAGCTTTCCTCCAACTTTTTCATCCTTTTGGCACCCAACTGTTTGTCTTGTTTGAATGTGTGACTGAGGTCAGCAAAGGGTTTGGCAAAACCATTAACAGAACAAGGAAACTGTGTGATGGCGTGCAGATGTGCTCTAACGTGCCTTACATTGTAATCCCTGTGAAATAATCACATTAACATAACATAACATTATTTCTGTTTCACTGCACTGAGACTCACGCTATGCACTTTTGAGGCCCAGTTTGAACACAGCTGCTGGCACAGATGGGAAGGAAGGGCAGTTTGAGTGTTTTATTTACAAGCATTCATAGGAGAAGTTGTTGAATATGGGTTTGAGTCTGAGAAATGTATTTGCAGTTTTTCAGCTCTTTAGTATGTTTACATCAATGTAGAATACCCTGAAAACACATATTGTTTGGGGTTTTCTTCTTTTATAATGAGGCCTTTATAACTGTAGAGTCCATGATGATGCGCTGCCATCCTTCTACAGAAGCTCAGGGTGGATAAACCACACCCTGGCTGTAGAGAGCATCACTTGCTATTTTTTGGTTCTTGGTTAACAATTGGATAGGTGTAGACTACGTTACACGGGGTATTCAGTTTGGTTGCAATCTTTAACTTTACAACTCCCAAACATTGCTTCTCTGTCACATCAATGACAATAAATTATAAAACTAAGACAACCAGTTCAATTTTGCTGGTGATTCTTTAGCAATTGCTTGTACAAAGAAAAAATGAGTTAATAAGCAGTAAAACACAGTTTGCTCCCATCAATCTATTAGAAAGTTGTTGTTGCAGTGGTTAGTGTTAAACCAAGTGAAGCTGACATTACTCAGTCAGTTTTAATCACTGTGTAAGCTCCAATGATTTTACCATTTACACTTATAATTTTGCCTGAAGTTGCCACTGTTCAGCTGCAGTTAATCTGCTTTATATTTTCAAATAAAGGATTAATAGTTGACCATTTCAATGAAAATTGAAACATTTTGAAGAGTTATGTTCACATAAAAGACCCGTGTTTCTTTCATCCCACTTCATTAAAACTCTCAGTCAGTTGTCTTGAATGTGGCATTTGCAGAGAGAAGTCAGACAAGAGAGTTAAAGCCTAACATGGATCTACAGCTACTGTTTGAAGTGTGACATGTACTTGGGGAGGGGGAGAGAGTGATCCCTTCTTTCTTACAATAAGAACACCTTTCCACTGAACAGATGAGCAATTTTCCCTGTCAGGTTGGAATAATGACCTCAGCGCTGCAGAGTGGTTGCTTATCTAGCGGTCACACCTGAGAGAAAATGTGTTAAGCTCACTTAGTGTCTACTTGTGTTGAAGTTTCATTGAAAGCAGAGTGGGAGTCTCTTTAGCATGCCACTCTCTGCTATGCACAGAGGTAATTGTGGCAATCTTTTTCTGTTGGAGTCAATTCTTTCTCTTTTCTTCTTTATTCTTGTGTTATCATTTAAATTTCAAAGCCGTCATCTTCTGAGTTTGTTTTGAGTCTCCTCAGTACAGAGCTGAATCTGACTGCATAATTATATAACACAATTATATAACATAATTATGTAGCATAATTATGTAGCATAATTAGAAGCCCAAACTGAAACAATTCAAGAGTCTTTTTACATAGAAGATGTGGATTATTCCCGTTTGTTTTTCCTCCTTTTAGAAACCCATTTCATTTGCTCGGAATTTCAGCATTTCCCAGAGGGGAGTAAACATGATTAGACTGTAAAACACAAGTTTTTCCCACAAACTGAAGTTGTGTATCATTGGATGTAATTGCAATTTCACAGTTGTTACTTAAAGAAGATTTCAGGAGAAGCATCAAACTGCAGCACGTTGCGGCTATGTTTCACCTGACAGCGAAACATACATATTTCTTTTCTTTTATCAGTAACTCTATAACAGATGCTCGTTGAGGATTCAGCCTCACTGCTCACTGAGCAGCTATGACATGACATGAAAGCCCATAACATCTCAGCTGACATGAATTAATAACACTCACTCTGATTCTGCTATTGGCATTACGTGGCACATAAAGCGACAGACTGTCGTTTTTACACACGAGGTTGACATCATGCTTCACATCAGTACCTCTCTGCTATTGGTAAATGTCATCTGAAGTATGAAGAAATACCTGGGATGATGTCTCAGCATGAGCTTGGGAATGTGATATTTTAACAGAAATCATGCATAACAATCTTTTAATATGAGTTTTGAAGCTCAAGATAATCAGTGAATTGTTTTATCTTGTGGTAACAGGTGTGTTTGTCTTGTTATCTTTAGAAACCTGGCAAATTATTTTAAGAAGACCAGACATTGTTTGGCAGGATGTTCACGTAGAGCTTCAATAATGAGTGTTCCATGTAATTAGTGTGAATGCCCTCTAGGGGCATTCACAGTATTGCTTTCCTGTTTCCGTCCTTTGCCGGCTTATAACTCCTCAACCCTTTGTGCCGCTTTTG
>JAOXYM010000018.1:18481630-18506194 GCA_028567055.1 Leptatherina wallacei
AAAACGCACAGCAAAAATCACTCACTAGATGTTTCATGAATTAGTGTGTGTGTGTGTGTGGGGGGGGGGGTACTTTAAAGACCACAACAGAACAACGCAAGTCCTCCGGAGAAAAACAGCTAAAATAATCTCTAAAGACTAACATAGTATCTCTGCAGAGATTTGTGCAACATTTTTTGTCCTCGATGCTGAAGTCATACAAAAAGGAAATAAAAGCACTGACAGAAATCGTAAAGGCAAACTAAATGTTGTTGCAGAGTTTCTGCTGGGGAGGTTGGATTTTATGTAAAGTCAATCTTAAATGTATGAGAACCTACTTGACTGTTCAGCTTGGAAATAATAAAGTTCGCTTAAGCTAAAATAATTTTTAATCATTTGACATTTAAGTAACAGTGCACTGTGGTGCTTTCAGTTCTGCTTTATACTCTGTATGACATAATAAACTATTAGAGCTAATGTTTCTTTAGAGATACAGAAACATTTTATGGGATTTTTCTTCTCAAATATTTCTTGTCAGCGGCTGTGCATCACAGTTGTATCTGCATGAAACCTAATACTGAAGATGCATAGATCACAGAAGCAGTGAAGAGGAGTCTGGTAGCTTCTAGCTCTTTTTTTGAATGATTCATCCTTTTCCTCTTCACTGCCTCATTAACTCTTTCACCTGGAGAAACTTAAGATTTCAGACTTTTGCATCACAATTTTTGCATCATTAAAGTCTCCCAGTGTCTTTAGAAAAGATTGTTGCTAAACTTATACCACAGCGCACTGTGCATCAGGCTAACTGACCAATGATAATAGATGCATCCTCGAAAGCACAAGGGAAGCAGACTGAATGCTCCATTTATCCTACTTATACATTTCTCTTTAAATTGCTTATGCATATTTTAACTTGTAGTTGGTCAATCAAGACAGCCTTCCTTGAAACATAGGAGCACCAAGGTGAACCCATCAATATCTGTGTATTAAGCTCAGCTAAGATTACCTTTCATTTAACATACATTCAAACTGCTAGCAAATAGAAAGTTCCAACAACTGCAGAAAAATCCAAACAAATTTATGACACAGTTTGCTTACTTAATGCTGTCTTCCACAGATGAGTTCCAGCTAAACTTTGTATTAAAATTTTTAACCCTCAAATCGTTAGCTTGAGTCAGTGCCATGAAAATACAGTTGAACTAAAATCTCATCACTCCCTTTTTACCACTGATGAAGATGTAAACCACTCAAAGGATCTAAAAAAAGATTATTTAATGCATTGCTGCTTCTCCATATCACTTTTAGGAATTTGAATAATCACATCCCTTTTAGGTGCCTTACATGTTCTTTTAAAGTCCTGACCTCCCAGCTGAGTTATTAAAACTTTAATATGAAATCCAATGAGTTTCACTGGTCCATTATGACCTGCCAGATACAGTTAGGTAAGTGCCCCGTGAATTTTCATCGGCCTCCATTGTGGTGCAGCGATTGGCCGCTATATTGTTGATGACCGCTTAATTCAGTTTCCCATTCGGGATAGGCGCCACATACAGTGCAAGCTGCTGAGGAACTTTTGATCTCTGCTGATTGGAAATCCTCTCACGGAGATAAGACCTTGGAAATTTAAAATGGCTCGCAAGCAGAGAGGGGACTTCATCTTTTAAAACCTTATTAGTCGTTGGGATTATCCAGGGTCTTTCAATTTGACGGTCATTAGATGGATGTGATTGAATAATAGATGAGATCCTCTTCTGTTCCTCTGTGCTGCAGCATTCTTGATCTTCGGTCCACGTTTGTGCATCTGAGCATCAAGCTGCTTTCTTTGCCTATTACTGCCAATGTCACAGGGGGATGAAGTGTCGGCCCTTCACAACTGCTCTTTGTAGTGTGTCCTTGTAAAAGTCCCTGTCTCCTCTCCCCACCCTCTCAACCTCACATCACTTTAAACGAAGCAGTATTTTCTCCACACGTGGGAGTGAGGGGCTGCCTTCCCTCCTTGAGAAAATAAAACAGATCTCTGTCTTTTATCTGTCCCTATTTATCTGCCTGTCTCTTTTCCCCTCTTATACTCTCAATCCCTCCCCTGGTTCAAGAGCCCTCTTACATCAGGTTGCATTAGACTTAAAATCCTCTGTTTCTGTTCCCCTTTTCTGACTCATCCTCCCTCTTAATTTTGGAGGAAAGTCTTTAAATTTGCGGGCAAATCCATTTCAGCTTGTCCAGAATGTGATAAAGCACCCCGCTCATCTTAATTTCATCTAAACTTCCCTCTGTATTTCCTGCTTCGACTGTTTTCTTCTTTTTTTTCCAGTTACAAAACAGAATGTATTGCAAAGAAAACCATTAGTTGTTTTTTTTTTCTACTTCCCAGGTTTTTGCAATCACAAATCACAGAGCTTAGAGTTTGCTGGAAATTGTGTTTCCTTGGATCGGGGCCCATTCCATTCTTTATTCTATATTTAATTCCCTTCAACCGTCCCTTCACGCTTCTCCTCCTCTTTTTCCTTCTTTGCTTTCAAACAAAGTCCTTTGAAATAGCCTCCACAAAGTTGGGAGCAGACATGAGGATCGAGATGGTGCAAATGATGTTGAAAACACTAAATGCCACCAAGCATAGACGATCAATCACTGCACCTGCAAATTTCCACTGGTCAGCCAAGCTCTCGGCCTCATCCTGCTCTCGGAAACGATCTGCCATGTAACGCACCTCCTCCAAAATAGCCTGCAACTGGGGGTCTCCTATCCCTACAGTTGAGCACCCTCCAAGCCCTCCTGGTCCACCTCCGAAGCCTCCACCACTGGAGACAGTGCTGGGACACCCTATAGTATCCATATTAGGAGTAGGAGGTGGTGGGGAGCTGCAGAACTGAGATGACAGGTGCGGAGGTGGGCTTCCCGCCACTCGTGGAGGACCTGTAGAGATATTATTCCTCTGGACAGGCTCTGAGAGCACTGAAGAATCCTCAAGGCTCTGGAAGCCCATGTAAAGAAGGTTTCCATTATTGTTTGTGCTGGACTGAGTGTGCAGGTGAGGATGGCCCGCATGAAGGGGCCCCGTCTGGAGAGGAGCCAGGTTCTGTGGGTGCAGAGGGTGAAGAGTAGGGTCTGGAGGGTTGGGGAGGCTCCCACTCTGTGAGCCTGAGGAGCAGCGCCGCAAGTGTGGGGCACAGGGAGGACGTTCTGGGTCATCATTCTCGCCCGGCCGCTTCATCCGCAAGAACCACGCTACCCACTGCAGCAAAACAAGCTGCACCTGGAGAGTCGCACAGGAGAGAGGGTAGAGCGGTAAAGCATTTGAACAGGCAAAAGAAAAGCTAAGACAGCTGTAAAGCAGCCATCAAGCACCTCCCCCTCCTTTTGTTATGGAGTGATGGTGACCTTGATTCCAACCTCTTGGTTCATTTTAAACAGAAACTTTAATTGTGCAAGTATAAAAACCTTCAATATCTAAAGTACCCGAGGCAAAAAAACTGCCTTTTTATTTCAAATGGATTCTCTATGAAGTGAGTAGGCAGCATTAAATTCAGAGTGTAGGCTTACTGAGATGAACTGTCACATTATTTCACAGCCGTAATGAGTTTACTGCACAAACTGTGTAAAATTTAACATTTTGTTTTACTCTCCTACTTCCCTTTTTCCTCTCCTTTCTTTCCTTCACCTCTGAGCATCATAAACTCTCTTGTAAAAAGCCTGCATGTCCCCTAAAAGGGCAAACTGGCCCAGCAGTGTCCAGATGGGTGTCTGCCATCTAATGAGAGCTAATGTCCAGATGACTGCTCAATTAGTATCTGCAGAGTTTGTTTACAAGCCAGGTAACAAGCCTTGTTGCTGCCATCGCTGATGTTGTTTTCATGCAGACTCTAATTATGAACTGTGCTGGTTCAACGCCCTCATCTGAACCACATCAATTAGCTTGTTAATTGACCATTGGACTGCCTGAACAGGCTATTCATCAACAGAATGTCCTTGAAATATGTCGATACATGCAGCGTTTTCACGCTCATGCAGTGGTGTATCTATCAATAATTGCAGGCTTGTCAATTTTCTGTGCATAAACCACAATAGTAGCACAAATGATAAACAGTGCTATCCAGTATTTCTATGGTTAAGTCAAGGTACATTTTTTTCATTGAAAAAATCACAAGGCACACCACAAACCGAAAATATAAAAAAATGAAACTCTGTAGCCTTTAATAACAATAAAAAGTAATATTGTCAAAGTGTCTTTAATAGAAATCAAATAATTTTTTGGCATATTTTTTGCTTATATTAATCAATTTGTTTTCAAAAAGATTGATTTTAAACCAATTAGTGGCACACCTGACAATCTTTCACGGCACACTAGTATGCCACGGCACAGTGGTTGAAAAGCACTGTCCTAGAAGATATTTCTGTGTATGCACAGATACAAAGATTTTGCAAAAAGATTTGATGGATTTTTTTAGTAAACAGAAGGTAAGAAAAATATAAAGAGGGGATGAGTCAAACCAAATCCGCCCACATATCCAGAGTGCTTTGAAATACACTCCTGTTGAAGTCTGTGGTGAGACATGTGATGAACACACTGAGGCAGACTGACGCTACGAATGAGTCACAGTTGAAGAAGTCCGTAAATTAAAAGAGAAACAGGCGGAGAAGCATACGTTGTGCTAACAGTTCAATGAAGAGTTACTTGAATTGGTGGAGCAGAAGATACTAATAATGGAATAAAGATAAACAATGGGAAGATACAGCTGAGACAGGAAGGCTAGCTTCAGCTTCAACAAGCAGGAAACTGGGTGAACTCAGACTCACCCATTTTGGCATGTTTCCTCCATTTGGATCATGGTGATGATACTGCAGAACCACCACCGTAGCAATGACTGACATCCCAACGATGATCATTATACTGGCAAAGTATTGACCTGAGGAGGAGTTTGAGGCCATATTACATTTCATTTTAAATGTTTTTTTCACACAGTACAAATGTTTTCAACCTGCTGGCAGCCAGAGCGGAAACAGCAGTTTCTGATCTGATGGAAAAAGACAACAAAAAGCTGATATTTTATGGGGAAAAAAAGATCTACAAGGTTATCCTGTAAACGTTCTCTCGTGTTCCTTATTGGGGATTTTATAAACACCTCAAGGAGATTTTTTTTCCCTGTTTGATTGTAGGTAGGCAAATCTTTGTAAATTTACATATATGATAACCTAAGATTTGCTTCTAATATTAAAGCTCCTAGTTTATACTGTACATTGTTGACAAAATCATCAAACAGATTAGGATAAGAGTTGTTAGTTTTAATAAAAATAAATGTGCTGAGAGCAGCAGTCTGATGATCATGACTGCATTTTTTCTCAAGCTTTTAATGACCAGGCTTTGTGTCTTTAGGCGAAGACAGGCTTGCATCTGCTTCTGGCTGCAGATTGAGCTCACTAAACATAATTTCTAGCCGTGCGCCCACAATCAATTTAGCCTATTAAATTTTAGAGTGAGCAGGTGGCTTGAATAAAATCTTCCTTTACAGTATTCAGTGGGACATCTTGCAGCTCTGCTACTTTGTAGTTGTATATTATGACTGTGCTATATATCTTTTCTACATTTTCCGATAGAGGTTGGGAAATTTTGTGCAAATAATGAAGTCCTGGGTAACATAGCTATGAGGACCACAACTTGTCTACCACTTTCAATCAGAATGAAAGTCACTGCTAGGTTGCCAGCCATGAAATCTTTTGTGGAGATCAGTTGATTGATTTCAGTTGAAGATTTTTTTGTGACTTTTCATCAAGCACCGTCTCTAGACCCCATCTCTAAATGAGTTGGGATGATCTGTAAAATTGAAAAAAGTAGTCCTATTTCCAGTCAAAACAGTAAAAAGACATGAGAAATTTCTCTTTTTTTTTAAAACACATGCTCATTTTAAATACCATGGCATCAACAAAAATACAGTGTTACATCAGCTCTTCTTCTAACAGCAGTTTGTCAGAAACCAATTGATGTAAGATTAAATTTGTTCCAAATCTTGGTCTATATATTTATTTTAGCTCGTAATGTGCTCTTTTAAATAGAATTGACACCAAGTGGATCAGTTTAGCTCCTGGATTCTTATTACAGAGTATCTCTTGGTAAAGATAAGTGTTTTGGCATTGTCTCGTTGAAATATAAAAGGATTAGCCTGGTAAAGAACGGTCACAAGGTTTACAAAAAAACATGTCACATTTTGATGTGTCACACAAAAAGTTTTCCCACTTCTCCAGTCAATTTAAACTAGTTTGGGTCTTTAACAGCTTATGTCATTTATTAAACTTTTTCTAGAGCTAAAAGCTCAGAGTTGCATCTAGTATGACCTCATATTCTGTCTCATTACCACACAAATATAACAGCAATGTATTATGAAAGAACCAGCAATCAAAAACTAATCAAAAAGATTAAATAGGCCATTTGTTCATACCTCTAACTGTGACCTAGTGTTTCCTCTAACAAGCCATAAAGTCCTCTTACAGATCAAGGATTGAGGAAAACTTTATTGTCCTCAAGGGGCAATGTGTTGCACAGCAAGCAGCACAGAGCAGCCATCAAACATGAACAATAATGTGACTCAGTAGATACATAAAAAGCCTTTTAGGGGCAGTAAATACAAAAGGGTATACGCATTGAACTTTGCAATATTTCATTTACTAAACCAATAGCAACACAAAGGAATTTCTAAGCTTTATGATCCTAAGTAAAAGGCATATTTGTGGCCTGATGGGAGCAACCAAAGCTCATTGGTCCCTGAATGGCAAGGCTCAACCAGGACCAACTGAGCCTTCTTCAAGGCCCAACTAAAATGTGAATTTAACACATGGATTTAAATATTTTTCCTACCTGGGTTATATTCAGTCAAACAACAGGAGCCAAGAAAATGACCATTGGTACTAAAGTACACTGTTATTACAGCATGATTTCACCCTCACTTAAATGGATACTATTTTGCTGGTTGTCTTGGTAACACTTCAACAAAAAATATTACAAGTACACTTTCTTACTTCCTGACAGGGTTTAAAATGGTTAAAGTTAAAAGACATCACGGTTGGAACTAATGCTCCTTGTACTTGCACTTGCTCTCATGATTTCTAGAGATTTCATATTCTGTTCTTGTAATTGTTGGCTATAACTGTCTCCATGAACAAAACAGTCCATTTGTAGGAGGATGAAACTCTCAAGGAGCAACAGTGCTCTTGAAATGACATTCTAAAAAGGGCCTAAGGTGCAGTCATAATCTTAAATCTAATAAAGGTGATGGGTTTTAATTGGGTGTTGAGTCTATTTAACTTGCTCATGTGAAAACACACACAAACACAGCTTTTCACATACCTATAAGCGGGACAGAGTCAGATGTGGCGGGCATGATCTCTGCGACCAGCAGCATGAAAACTGTGAGAGACAGCAGCACAGTAATACCTGCAAGCAGATAGATAGTTCTTAATGCTTTAGCTACATTTTGTTAAACAATCAATATTGCGGTTTAGTCTCGTCTGGTGAGTCGCCTTGGCTTCTTATGAGAACCTCAAATGGTGTGTATGGTTTTTTGATAAATGATCCCACTCAGGAGGAGATCTGGTTCGATTTATGTAAATGACGAGAAAATGCTCAAACAGTGAATTACCTCTTGACATTATGTACCTCCACAGCCAAAAGGCATTACTACACAGCAAACACACAACCTCATACACTCACACTGGGAAGCTCATCTTCATTTATCCACCTCTACGTCGTTTCTCTCATGTGATAGAATTTAAGGAGTGCTTTGCTGGCATAACTGTCTGCATTCAGAACATTGAATTAACTCCTGAGATAAATTATGAATCCTTTAAGGATATTAGGTAAATTAAAAATTCTTCTGTTATGTTGCCCTTTTTTTTCCTCATAGAAATTACAGCACTGCTTTTTAAAAGGGAGCTCCTGTGCCCCTGAAGGCCCGGCCACTTTGTCCCTGTATCTGCTCCATCAAGTAAAGTGACAGTAGAGTATATTCCTGGAAGGCAGTGTGTAAGCTCTCTCCCCACTAATCAATTCACTAGCCTTAATTACATCAATAGGTTAATTGGCTGCGTGTGTAAGGCTTGGCAATTTTTTTTTCCCCTTTGGAGAAATGCTGCATAATACATCCTGTATCGAGGTGGAGGATATGCTTTGACAATGCTGCCTCCCAATTTCTTCCCACTCAAACATGAGTCAAACAGCATTTATGAAAAAAAAAAACTAAAATGAATTCTCTGATTTATAGAATGGATTTAGTGAGCGACTGAACCTATACATTGACAACCATACAAAATAATGTGATTTCAGAAATACTGTGGCTGTGTTGAGGGGGAAAAAGTCAGAAAAACAAGCTTTAACAGAAAAATGTGTGGGATGTGTGGTCAGGAATGAAAAGATTGCAGCGTCAAGGTGAAACAAGATCAGCCTGATGGAAATCTGGACAGAGCCAGTCAGCTTTGCTTGTTTTTCAATAGGTTCAGTTCACACTGATTCTCAGCATTGGCCTCCCCTGGCTCCAGTCACGCAGACCTTAGACCCACAGCTTCCCTGACACAACCTTACAGTGTCACTCCACATCTCACTCGTGGATCTTAACACAACCCTAACAACAATTCTCCCCACATCAGGACACACTGAGTCCTCTGCATCCCCCTTTCAGCCTGTCTGTCTCCAGCTGTCAGGTGCAGCTGGAGAAACTGAACCGAAACGAGGCCCGAGGCCGCAGTTCTAGATTGTGCCAGCCCCAGGGTCCTGAAAGCCTACGCAGTACAGCTATGTTGGATTTTGCAGCACATCCTTGACCTTGAGTCAGGCTGTTGAAGACATCTTGCCTTATTCCAGTGACTGCAAACCAATTTACATTGCACATCACGAAAGTACTGATTGTTATTGTCTCACTCTGTAAGCAAGTGAGCACCTTTCATGACTCACTTCAGTTTGTACCTTGTATCCTGTACTTTTTACTTGCCCACTCACATCTTGACAAAGTAGGCAGCATGGTGAGAAACAGATTTTTTGAGTTGTCCAGTACTTTTTATAGCGTTCACCTGCACCGCATGTGAGAACAAAATACGGGTGGATTCCTCCACAGCCACCTGGATTATTGACAACCTGACAAACAGATCACAGTTTGTGAAACTGAAGGGTTGTGAAGGATTCCAAGAAGGTGGTCTGCAGCACTGAAACATCTCAGGGGATCATACTCTAACCATTTCTATTCACACTGTACACCTCAGACTTTCCATGCAAGTGAATCCTGTCATCTGCAGAATTACTCTGATGATTCTGCAGTGATAGACCAGAAGCATTGTGTGGGAACAAGTTTCTCATCTTGAATATGAACAAGGAAAGAGAATAACAATGGATTTCAAGAGTACCAGGAATAAGTCAATCACTATTTCCATCCTGGGAAGAGGAATGGAGGTGGTGGAGGACCATAGATACCTAGGTGTTCACCTGGACAATGGACTTACTGAGAAGTACAACACTGAAGTTTAACATTTCCCCCAAAGAAGCTACATATCTTCTATAAGTATGTCGTGAAAAGTGACACTAAAAATAACTGAACAACCTGAACAAGAAGGTTGGATCTGTGTTAGGAACTACTCTGGAGACACAAAATCTGATCTTGCAAAATATGTTGCACAAGTTGCTAAACATAAGGGACACCGCACACTTTCTACACAAATACTTATCAGACAATAGTGTGTTCAGTCAGAGGCTTCTTCAGCCTCACTGCAACAAAGAGGAGTAATGAAGTCATTCCTGCCCACAGACCCATAGCTACAATTTGTTGTTTGTATGGCAACAGTATAATTGACCTTGTATAGATTCAAAACGTATGATTACATTTACCAGTTATCTTCTTAAAACTGTAACTTAAAACATCCGTTATGATTGTACAGCATCAAGGGTTATCCATTCAAGCTTTTCCTGTCTGATAAATGTTTTGAAACACAAAAGCAGCCAACAAAGAGTGACAAACCCTGAATGAAAAAGATTTAATTCAAACATTTAAGAGGCTAAGAGCAGAGGATAGCTGATATATTTACTAGTAAAAGCCTGAAACAATCCATCCTTAGTAAAATGAATAGTCCTCTGTTCGGTGCTTAATTGTTTCAGTGGTGTGGTGTGAGATAATATAGTCTGCAGTCTTTAATATCCTGATGACATGGACATCATTCATCTTTAAACAGGGGGAAATTGATATTAAAATGTGTGTCTCAGACCCGCTTCCTCCCTCTCTTCCTGCTTATTATAATGAGATATGCTTGTCTCCCACCACCTCCTCCTCGTCATCATCAACATCGGTCCTCCCTTTCTCTTTTGTGCTATCCTATTTCATTCTTTGCAAATTCTTCATCTGTCTCTTTGTCATCTTCACACATCCACTGTTCCTCCTCCTCGCATTTTTCATCTGTCTGTCTGATCCTCTAATCCCTTTCCTCTCTCCTCCGTCTCAGATCCCTCCCCCTTAACCAGCTTCTGTTAATCTCCTGTGCCACTCCTGTATTTTTTTACATTTATTCTCCACTGGTTTACTTGGTGGGAATTTTCCATTTTAAGCAGTTCATATTCACACTGATAGGAGGGACTTTGGGAAATTGAAGTGAAAGTATGTGATTGAGGTTCAAGGAAAGTTTCAAACATTCTGAATATATTTCTTTCCTCTTATGACATCTGCAGGGAAGACTGTTTTGGAACCTGCACTGCTCGCATTCAAGTTATTCTGTTTCCTGTTTTGTGTGGTGTCCTGGTTTTTTTCTGGGTCACAATGTGAAGGCAAGAAAAAATATAAAAACTGTGCAAAAGAAAAAGTTGAATGATTTGGAATCAGCAGGAATTCTTTTTCAATACTGGTTTGATCATTTTCTTTAAGAGTGGGTATCCTGCAAGGATCACACCAAAAGCAAAATATAAGCAGCAACACAACTAAAGAAAACTCCAGAACTTCACGAAATCTGTATTTGTTCAGCTATCTACTTTTTAGAAAAAGACTGAATGAGAATGGTGTTAATGGTCTAAGGAAACCCCTTCTCCCCAGGAAAATGTATTGCAGTGTGTTTAAAGACTGTAGATATTCATGTAGAGCAGAGGTACGCAAGTCCAGTCCTCGAGATCTACTATCCTGCAACTTTTAGATGCATCCCTTATCCAACACATCTGAATCAAATGGCTGAATTGCCTCATCCACATGTCATTCAGCTCTGCAGAAGCCCGGTAATGAGCCATTCATTTGATTCAAGTATGTTGGAGAAAGGATGTATCTCAAAGTTGCAGGATAGTAGATCTCGAGGACTGGACTGGAAATGTTTCTGTGAAAATATGAAACAACAAACACCAAAAATCTTTCCCAGCTATGAAGCATGGCGGAAGGAGCATATCGTTTGGAGCTGCTATGCTGTTGCAGCGAATGGAGCTGGATCAAAGCTTTGCAGTCCCTAAAGAAATAATCAGTACCTGGAAGTCCATGATCCAATGTGTATGAGAGGTTTATTGGTGAGACAAACCAGGCTGGACTTTTTAACTATCTTATGTGCATTTTGCAGTTTAACATCAAAAAATGTTAATGGAAAGGCTAAACGAAAGTTTGCATCCAGCTAACACTCTGTTTATGCTCATAGCAGTCTCTACTCTCATCATTTGACAATACTAACAGCGTTATTCATTTTCTCAAAATCAGAGAACTGAAACATGTCTGATGCACATTTGATGTTTCACAGCATTTAAAAATAATTACGATTTGAAAGGAAACACAGCTGATAACCCACAGGACACATTTAAATCAGCTCCCCATTGTTGTGAAAGTCCCATAAATAGCAGCCACTTAATATTTCACTGAGCACTCTGAGTGATTTGTCAGTGAGTCAAATAAAGGCATGAAAATGACGAATGCGTGCGTGTTCTTAGTTTAATCCAATTCTGTTATCTGAGAATTCACAAACTCCTTTTTGCTTTTGTTACAGCACTGTGCAAAAGTTTTTAATCACCCCTCATTTCTATGGGATTAAGGAATAGTTTTTGCAGCCTCTAAAGGTTTTTGAGGTCCAAAGAAATTGTTATATATCTTTTTTAAATACAGGCTGCTTCATTTTCAACCCAGTTCAGTCCTTCTACCTGAACCTTTTCAAGGAACTAATTTTCTTTTGTTCATCTCTCAAGGCCCTTAACACTGACCTGCAAATAATTTAAGCATACAAAAGGTATCTAATTTAAGGAATAAATCAGTGTTGTGTCTAAATAAAACAGAGGAAGGAACACATTTTGAATCAAACTTTAAATTAAACTTTAAATTATATCTAATTCAATTCAGCTTCAAATGCCAATTCACAACAAAGTCATCTATCTGTAGGCACTTTGTTACAGGCAGCCTGTCACAAAATCACAGATTTTGTTCCTATTTCTTTAGCCCAAAAATAACAATGATAGTATTTTTGCACCAACAGGTTGATTCTCAAAAAGGTTATTTGCCCAAAAAAAAGTAGAGAAAAAGAGAAAAAGAAAAGAAAGGTATTTCTCAACATACTGTGTTGTGTGGCCTTAGACAATATCAGGAACAAGTAGAGAAAAAAAAAGTCTTGAGCCTAAAAAGAGTAAAATAATCTACAGCAAATGAACAGAATCTGACAGTGATGTCCTTAAGAGATAAGAAAAGAATCCAGTAAAGGCCTGCTACAGGACCTGAGAGATGAGCTACATACTGCCTCATCAAAAATGGTCTCTGTGGAAAGGTGGCTATCAAGAAGCCATTCTTCAGATAGTGAAACAGGGAGAAAAGGCCGAGGCATATCAAAGAACTGGACTAAAAATCTGTGGCAACAGGTCTTATGGAGTGATGAATCCTCCCCAGATTCCAGCATTATGGGATCATCTTGACAGAAAACAGGGCAAAAGGCAGCCAAAAGAAAGAAAGAAAGAAAGAAAGAAAGAAAGAAAGAAAGAAAGAAAGAAAGAAAGAAAGAAAGAAAGAAAGAAAGAGAAAGCTTTGGACCAGTCTGGAGCCTGGAGAACTATTACTGAAAACAACTTAAAGGAATTACAAGAAAACTTGTCTATGAGGATTCAGACTGTGTTGAAGAAAAATCTGGTCAGATACCATCATACTTGCAACTTATTAAAATTGTACAAACTCTGTTTTTGCCTTATAGACAATATTTCTATCTATTTTTGTACACGTTTCAATAAATCCCGTCACACATGTCCTGTTTTTCTGGCAATATATAAAGAAACTCAGGGGTGACTCAAGAGGTTTGCACAGCACTGTATTTTAGATCCACTTTCATTCTTGAAGATAGAAACTGAACTAGGCAGCTGTAGCTCAGGTGGATAGAGCAGTCGTCTACTAAACAGGAGGTTGGCGGTTCGATTCCCCTGACTACATGTCGAAGTGTCCTTGGGCAAGACACTGAACCCTACACTGCCTCCCGATGTGCCTATCGGGGGTATGAATGCTTACACTAAGCACCGAGTATGTTCCAATGTGCTGTATGAATGTGTTGTGTGAATGGGTGAATGAGATATGTAGTGTCAAAGCGTTTTGAGTGGTTACTTGACTAGAAAAGCACTATACAAGTACAGTCCATTTACCAACTATCCTGTAAAACTAGATTATAAATCTGATAATTCCACTTCTCTAACTTCTCTTGTCGACTTGCTCCACTGCAGCTGCCTTTTGTCCGTCTGTTTCCTGTCAGTGTCTGATGCACTCACCCAGTGAAATCTTCTCCCCAGAGTCAGCTGGTAGCACAAAGATTAGCAAGGTCATAGAAGACAGCAGCACGCATGGGATAAGCAGGTTCAGAGCGTAGTACAGCGTTCGTCGCCGTATTGTAATAACAAATGTCACATCCGGGTAGGGCTCCTTACAGCAGTCATAAAAGGCCTCATTTCTTGTGCCGGGAACACCTGCAACAACACAGAGACTGATTGGGTTGCTATATGACTGGATGTTTTTGATGAAGACACAATGCTTAGGTTTCTCCCAACTCACCGACTAGATCCCACTCTCCATTGGGCATGTAGCCTGAGATGTCAGCATCAGTCATCTGAAGGTCCAGGAGCCAGCCATCGAACGTCCAAGAGCCAAATTTCAACTCACACTGCTGAATGTCAAAAGGAAACCAGCGAACATCCACATTGCATGTACTCATAAAGATTCCTGAGAAAAAGAGGAGGAAAGAGGGCAGGGAGTTATGGCTAGACAAGTAACAGTTTTCTCTGGTAACAGAGGGAGGATGTATCTGAGGCTCAGCATCCATCTTGAATCAAGTTACTTGCTATGGAGAATACTTTTTTCCTTTAAGAAAATATTCTTGTAGAGAAATGATGTGAAAAATGCTTCATCCTAAGCCAGCCTGCACACTGCAAAAGGACTTTTTTTTTTTAAAACATTGTGCAGGTCCGTAGAGAGATTGCTGTTTTGCAATTCAGTTTGGAGGCTGGAGAAGAGAAAGCCGAGACTAGATAAGAAACAACCTCCTATCAAAGACATGTCGGTAAAGAAAAAAACCTGGCAGCAGTATTGTCACTCTTCTCTGCTCTGCCTGCACACACAGCTGTTCCTTAAGCCTCAGCGGCAACAGAAGAAAACAACCACAGTGAAAAATGAGATTGTGCATAGAGCCTTAATGAGATTAACATTTTGTTAGCCTCATAACATAATTGCCTAAGTCATATTTTGGCTAAATTGTGATATCTGTCTAACTGTACTCTCCTAATATTGCTGGTTGACTGTGTATCATTGCCTATACAACCTTAAAATGTGACTTAGGCAATTATGCTATGAGGCTAACCATTTTATCATGTCAAGGAAATGCACTTGCATATATGCATCAGCTCACCCATGCAAGAATATCATAAAAGCACACTTGGAGGCTGTTATCCACTCCTCAAAAGAAAAATCACGATAATCCGTGCAGTGGTTGCCAAACTGCAGCTTTTAATGTACTTACAGGAATAAACTGATCAAGCCTGTTAAGGAATTTAGAGACATACACACAAAACCAAATGCCAAGGAAAGCTTTGCAGTAGAGATGTTCATCATGAGCCCGTCGACACGCAAATCAGCCCTCAGAATCAAAAGAAAGCCGAGTAAGGAGGGCAGCAGCTTGAATACTAGTTTGAGAGCAGAGGTTGATCTTAAATTCGAGTTATACATTTCCTTTTCATGCTCTTTTTTTCTTTTTCAGATTCTGTCACAAACTTTGAGTTCTTGCCTTTTTTTTCCCAAAAGAACAAAATCTTTATTATTTGCTCCCATGATAAGCTCCACTATGCCGGAAAAAGCACCGAGGTAAAAGAAGCTCGGACTTGATTGTGAGTATATTTTTTGAGCCCGTATCTCAGAGATACATAACAACCTCGAAGCAACATTCTCACACAAGCCACTTGACTCTTTTTTTTTCCAGCCACTTGGAACAATCTCTTTCAGAGCACATGCAGCTGCAAAAAATTAATTCTTAAAAATCACTTTGCAAGAAGGCATTGCAAAGACTAGACACAATTTTACTCGTCACCTATTTCAAATAAGAGCTCAAATCTGTTACACTTTATCCTCTGAAATGCCATTTTTCCATTTGAACAAGACCTCTGCAGCCAGTATGCATAGGACACCTCCAATCCACCACATCTGAATCATTTACTCTGTGTCCACTATGTGCTCCTAGCCTTCAACCCACAGACCTGTTGCCTTTTATTTACTGTCAATAATCTCCCCTAATAGCTCCGATACAGCAGCCATTCTACTCTTGATTTTAGTAATTTATCTCCATCTTTCTATTGTGCCCAACATTTCTTCCACTCCATGTACTACACCATAAAAACATCTTTTTTAATCTAGTTGAATATGATTCAAACAGCTGTATTTACATTCAGCAGCAGTCTATGAATAAACCTTTACCGCTGAATTGAATTGACAAGGCTGAGCTCGTAGTCTGTGGCTGTAACTGCAGGAGGCCATTTCAGCTCTACCCCCCAAACAGCAGAAGGGATTCACTCTCAGGCTACTTTAATCTGGTGCATAAAGAAGAGCCTGAGAAAATACAAAGCAAATCCCCGTGAAGACCCAGGGGAGTCATCACTTTCACAGCCTCACGAGGGTCTTGCGTTGAGGTTAAGGTAGGAAGGGAAGAAGCAAGTGTCTTCTATTTATAGACGTTACAGCACTGTAATCAGTGTCTAACCAGGAGTGCTGTTTTATCCTGATGAAATATTAATGTCAAGTATACAAACATACAGACATGCAGAGATTGTGGAATGAGATGCTGCTGCTGTGCTTCGGGGAAATTAGGAGGTAAATCAAAAAACAGAGTGGCATGATAGAGTTTAAATGATTGGAAAAATGAAAAATAAAAAGGAGGGTCCCACCTGGAGGAAGATATTTGGCATAGCCGCTGGAGTTCACCAGAATATTGGTCTTAAAGGTAGAGTCAAAGTCGTCATCTGCACTGAGGAAGGACAGGGGAGGAAGTGGGATTACTTGTTGATGTGTGTGCGTGTGAGCTGTGTGTTCAGGTGTGTGTTTTACCTGTTGTAGAGCAAGATGTCTGGTGTCCAGATTTGATCTGTGGTGAAGCGTAGGTTTTTCACCCCAGGATGCTCACTTTGGTTCCACTGGAGATAGTGGTCGAACCAACTCTTTAAATGCACAGACAGAGATTAACTCTGTGACAGAGTGGATTAGAGGCAAGCCACTTTATCTCCAGTTCCAGATATTCTGACATAGACCATTGAATTCTCCAAATTTCACCTGTATTTTCATAAGAGGTGAGATCTAACTTTCTTCTCTCTAATATTTAGATTTTTTTTTAAATCCACTATCATGGCATCATTTTACATGTTGCAGAGGATTAAAACTAATTCACACAAGTAGAAAATACTTCATCACCCCAACATGCAGAGTCTCAGGGGTTCTTACCATCTGTAACCACATATTAGAGGTTAGCACCTGGTTCTTCTCATCCTGCAAAACATTTAAAACATTCTTATCACATTACATGAATGATTCAATCTGTAAATCACAAAACAGAGAGTTGAAGATGATTTTGCAAACATTTCAACAACTAATGTGTTTTGCAACACGTAGCAGCCTGTCTGCTGACAAATAAAAATAGCCAATTGTCCCACGTGATTACAATTTATGCCTCCCTTCAGTGGCTAACAGTAAAATCCAGAGCTGATTTCAAACTTATTCACACAAAAATCCTGAATGGAACAGCTCCCGTTTATAGAAGGACTGGACGTTAGAGGTCGACTTCTTAGATTTTCAGATTAAGGCGTCTTATCATTGTTAATAACTACCAAAATCTAATTTCTATAAATCATCTCTTTCATGAATATTCTGATTTAAAATTCAGGTCCCACTTTAATTCAAGTGTCTTCATTTTATCCTCACTTCTACTTAAATTCAAAAGTGTTATAGCCTACAGATAAAAAAAATCTGACAATCATCACCAGAAAAGGTTTTAGGAACAAACAGAGGACGTCACATGGCACCATCTGTTGTTTTTAGGATAAACTTCCATATTGATTGCAGATGAGCATATGCTCAAAGTTCTCCATGAAAAAGACTTCATCAAAAGTTAATAATGCAGGTGAGCTGTTCTTTAGATGTTTTGTCACACACCATTACTCATCCATCTGTTGAGGACGAGGCTGAGAAGAGCAGTGGTTGTGTATACCTACCACATCCATGATCTGTATCAAACTCAGGGAAAAGACAACAGTAAGAGGATGGGAGTCGTTGCCCACTGGCCGCTCCATCCGGTTGTAGTCCTTCAGGAGGTTCTTCAGCAGGTTTCTCTGGTGTGGCCCCTGCAGGGACACTGAGGAAGCCAGAAAACGGCCCTTAAATCCAGCAAAATGGTTACTCTTTAAAATGAATGGGGAATCAAATCGCAGATCCTAAAGGAAATCAAACAGAGCTGATCAAATCAAATGATTTAACCTTGAAGGCCTGAAATTCTTTGTCATAAAGACATTCAGGTGAGCATGAGTGAAATGAGAGTGAATGATGGATTGGCTGAGAAAATGGAAATTTAATGAAGAAATTAGCATGATGTTTTACCACTATTAGTCACCCTTATTTTGACTTCATAGTTCAAGATTTGCAAATGAGACATGAAGGAACGGTCCAGCTCCACAGTAAGAATGAAATATTCCACATTAACACAGAAAATCCAAAGCGAAAAGAACAAACAGGAGAAAATTTCAAAGGGAGCTTGCAGAACATTCAGTAAACTAATTAGTGGAATTGTGGAGGCTTATCAGAGCATAATTGTCTCAAATTAATCCATAATTAGGTTAGTCTGAAAGGCCCAAAGGTCGACTGAAATATGAAGACCAATTAAAAATGTAAAGAATGTTTGCTAAATGTTTTTTTCAGAGTTTTCGGTCCTGTTAGTGGATAAACTGACACCACAGAGACACAGAAACTTAAGCTTTGTGTATCATTCTAATCAATATCCAAAGGTTTCTAAATCTACTAGAAAGTAGCAAAAGATCATTGAAAATGTTAAGTTTCAGTGTAGCAATTAAAACCTAGGGTGTGTATGTTTGACAACATGGTGTTAAAAGTGTTGGAGAAAGCAGATGCAGGCTGTAGGGTGCAGAAAATAAAAATATCCAGGCTCAGTGCTGAGCGTGTAACAAGGTCTTCCTTCAAAGCAAGTCAAAAAAAAGCCCTGGATGTTTTTTTGCTTCAGAAGTCAGTCTGCAGAAACAGTTTGAAACTTTTACCATCCCCATCCTCTTGTCTTTTATGCTGTTCAGTTTTTGATCTAGAACTTCCTCTTAAACACAGACCCGACACTGTTTCACTGCTGGTACTTCTGCCTGTAGGGAAAGTTCACCCACTCTCCTTTACAGCTCCGTCATCCGCTGTCAGCTCTAAATTTCAGCTGCTCAAAGCCTGTCAGCCTGGCTGCAGCAATACATCTACAACAGAAATAAAATGGAAGTGCTGACCTATACGTGCAATTAAACTGATCTTTTTGGGACACCCCCTGATGTGTTCACAAGCCTGGACAGTAAAAACAAACAAACAAACAATAAAACTGTATGTCTGCTCTGATTTTTTTCTACAGGCTCTATCTGACTGCTGCTTTCCTCCATATACTGGATGTCAATCTGCCCTAATGGAACATATGCAGAGGTATCCGAGCTCTAAACAAGTGTTTCCAGACAAACAAGAACACATAAGAGGAAAAGAAACCCAGAGGTGTAAACAAACAAGCAAACAGGTGAGCTAGATTCTCACTTTTCTTCTCCTGGAGTCTTTTTCCCTTCCTTAAATTCTTTTATGCTTCGCAAATGAAGCACCACAAAAAAACGACTCCTGTTCCTGAATTCCTAAAAAATGCCACTGCTGCAGCCAGATTCCTGAATGAAAGACAGAGAGAGAGAGAGAGAGAGAGAGAGAAGGAGACATGCAGGCAAGCTCACCGTGGACCAAAGCAGAAAATCCAGAGAGGAAAAGAGCCACCGAGTGCCACATCCTGGTGGTGAGCAATGGGAGAAAAAGAGGAGAAGCTCCAGATATTAGAGGAGGAAGAGGAGGAGGAAGGGATAGAGAAAGGAGAGGGAGCGCAGTCAGGAAGCTGCTGGAAATCCTCCAGTCTGCATCCAGCCGGCATCAGATGGAAGGAGTGTGAGGGTGTGCTTGCTGGATGAGAAGGAAGCTGATAGAGAGGAGGAGGAGGAGGAGGAGGAGATGGTGGCCGTGAGCTTTCCCCGTCTCTCTGGGAGGTGGCCTAAAATGGAGAGTACAAGAGAGGAAAATGTCAGTGATGGGGGTGAAAGGGTGGAAGATAAAGCATGTGGAGGTGGAGGTTTTAATTGCTTGATGGGCATGAGTTGACCTCAACAAAGACAAATGAACTGATTGAAACTGATTAGCACAATTTAAAATGTTCCCAACAGCAGAGCAGAATTGAATGAAGAAGTTTAAGTGGAAAAGGAGCCCTCCTTCAAAGATCTGTGGTGATATGTAGAAAGAAGAAACAGAGGTGAAAACATGTTTTATATAAAACATGCACAAAGAACCAAAAGTAACATTCAGCTGCTTGGACCTGTTTTGGCTTCATTGTGTTTGTTTTTGTGTACAGCTTGAGCATAAAAACAGCCTCTCTCTGCTCTGACCCTCCTCCTTGCATTGTAATAGCTGGATTACTCTCTAAATCCTTATTAGATTCACTTTCATCCTCATTCTTTACATGTTGCCGCTCTATATCCCATCTGGTTAACATGTGTAGCACGTTATGTGTTAGTGTGTGCTCCACATATGATAACACAGTACAGCGATGATGGTCACGCACTGTTGGGCTGCAAGCCGTCCGTGTGTCTGTGTGTGTGTGTGTGTTGCTGCTGTCTGTGTGTGTGTGTGTCCAAGCTTTCCCCACGTGGTGGGGGGTGAGCTTTGAATCAGTGGGGCAGATGGACTCCGGTTTAATTGAGAAAGTGCTGGGCTCTGCAGGAGGACAACGGGAATGTGCATAGTTAAACTCTACTTCTCATTTGTCCTCATGAAATGCTGATGCAAGGGCAGAGGCAGCGAGAAACTGAAAGACTGAAGAGAGAGGGAAAGGGAGAAGGGAGGGAGGGGGCAAGAAAGGAGGAAGAAAGAGTTGGACTGTATAATAGATTACCCTATTACTTCTACTGCCCTTCGGAATTACCCCTCTCTCAGGAAGCCTGTCACACATCCGGAGCGATCCAGAGCTGCAGATTCATGCTCGGCTGCACACAGAGAATGGAGAGTGGCCCTCAGAGGCGAAAAGAAGGATGGCAGAGTCACCGGTTGAGGCAGAGAAAACTGCACCAAGTGTGGAGCGAGGACACAAAATGTGCCTCAATAAACAGAGGAGCACCCTGTTGCTGCTGCTGCTCTACTACATCACTGCTTACATGATGTGCAAAACTGACGTGCAAAATCTTTTTTTTTAAGAAAAAAAAAACTAAAAAACTCCTCCTTTTTGTTCTGTTTTGCACCAAGCACCAATGTGACACAGAGCCAAAAACAAAAATCATTAAGCTTCATAAAAATACAGATTGGATGCACTGAAGCGTGGGTGACATCTGGTGGTTTGCTTTCCAAGTGCACCCTGGGTGACGCTCAACAGTAGCAGGAGTGTCTTTAGGGAGGAAGGAGGTGGCGGTCTTAATTAACAAAAAAAGAAAGTGGGCTGAATAGCAGAAGATGAGATTCTTATTAGGAAACAACACAGAATGAATGAAAGCTTAGCAACAAGTGTATTAAAACCCCATTAATGATGATGATAGAAGAAAACAATGAGAATTGCAATCATCATGTGTAATATGACTCTATAATAGTGTCTCAACATTTGCTGTACTGTAAGTGTACTTACTCAGCAGAAGTGATGACCATTGCTCTGACCTGGTATGACCACTTCTCATCTCCCCCCCCCCTCTGCTAAATGCTTAAGTCCACCTTTGACAATGCAGCCATCAGCCATCAGCCATCGCAGCTGCTGTGCTGTGTGTTTTTAATTACTCTGCTGATTGGATTAGGCCCTCCCCTGCGCTGACACGTCCCCTCCGACTAATAGGATGTTATCGACAAAACCAGCACAGGCATGCTCTCGCCTGCGATGTCTGCTTTTGTCAGAGTGGCTTTTTTTGTGCAGAGTGGAGTTAAGTAGATGAAGTTTTCTTCTGATAGATTTCAGTTAAGTTCTGTCACAGCAAGCCACAGAGGAGGACAAACGTGGACTGTAATCCAATAAAATATCACATAGTGGAACTGGAGAGTTGTTAGCAAAGCACAGCATTTCTAAAAGTTTGAAAATTCTCCAAAATGATTCAAAATACATATAATGACAGATTTAACTTTCTTCTTTGTCACACTGATGCAAACTTTACCAGATATGTTTCCAATCCTAAAATTTTCTCTAACTTCCAGTTTATTGTGATTTATATACCTATTTCTAGAAAGGGACCGGCTAGTTCCTACACTCTCCATTGTTTATCAGAGACTCTCATACATATCAGAACCAGCCTAACTGCCTTTTTTCAGTCTTCGTAATGAGATAAAATAACTATTTCTTCTCCTATGTTTTTTGTAACAGAGATTAGAGATTATGTCATGTCTGAATATGTGAATCACTGACTTCCAGTAAAATATGTCTTTTTGTGGAAGATAAATATGTAAGTAAGCCTGAAAAGTCTGCGTAACCTATCAAATTGTCTGAATTTGCAGCATTTTCCTCCAAGAGACCTCAAATCAACTGGACTAACATATGTTCTTTCAAATTTTTCAACACTTTTCCAATCCAAATTGAATTGAAGTGTATAATTATGTAAAACTCAAATTTATGAGTAAAATGTGAAATTTAGATAAGAAGTAAATGTAATCATTTGCAGGTTGGTTGGTTGGTTGGTTTTTAAGTTAATGTGTAGTTTTAATTTCACGCCATCATTTCATTTAATTTGTTCAACAATGTGCCACATACTTTCAGCTGGTGGGCGATCTGAAGTGCTGGCAGGTCGCCAAACTCTTCATGCTGATACAGCGGGAGATATCTCCGTGTCACTCATCAGACAGTAATGAAGAGCAGGTTGTAAAAAGATTGGTTTTGTTTTTTAGTTTCTTGTGAACCATGTGTAAACACTTCATCCCACTGATTTTAACAATATTTAGTCGATATTCTGGGAAGTTTTAAATACCATCAGCAGAGCTTTTCTGTCCCATGTAAGAAATGTTAAGTTATGGTGTCTGTTTATTGATTCTCTGTAGAAGAAAAAGAACTTGGTTCTTAAGTTTCCTTTAGAAGAGTCGTTGCCAACCTGGGGTCCCCAAAGAGTGCAGGGGGTCCACAAGGCTTTGACTGATCAGAGCCTGTGTGATTGTTAAAATGAAGGCCATGTTGCCATGTTGAGACAGAGACGAGTTAAGGAGTATCCACTTAAGTTTTACATCAATTAGATGTTTTGTCCACATAACTGAGATTTTAGGAGCCTGAAAGGTTGCATGAGGGGGGTGGGGTTCTTGAGGGAAATAGGGTGGGAAACACCTTAGCAATATAGTTGTTACTGAGCTTTCTTAACAACAGTGGACATGTTTGACCATAACAGGTGATAGTGATTTCCTGGAGCCTAGAAACTTTCCTGCTATTTCTGGGTGTCAAAAGAAAATAAGGTGAAAGTCAACGAAGAAAAAGAGGAAGAAAATGTTATTTATAGTTGACTTTTTTTTTTCTGCTAAGTTAAATGTAAGGTTTAAATAAAAAGTACGTTTTTACATTCACTGTGCCCTCTTTTGTTTGCAGAGGGACAAAAATATGCCCACCTTGTCATCTTCATCCCTGGAAGCAGAGAGAGCACAGAAAGAGAATGCACTGTTAAGCTAAATGTTTGTTTCCTTACTCATTTGTTCAGTATGACCATTAATGGATCATTAATACCACTGTCCGTGGTGCTGATGTCTGTCAGTATCTCTTTTCTGTTTGTTTTTCTTTGATATTCTTTAATAGTGCCATAACCAGAAAGCTTGTTGGTGGCCAAGCTGACCATTTTATTTTTGGTCACTCTTATGACTGCAATGTAAAATTGCTTTGCTCAGCTCAATTGTAGTTATTTATTTGTCTCAGATAAAAAATCAAATTGGCATTACTTTTTGTCACCTAGGTTTATTCTAATTGTACCATACTTTTTACGTGGCCTCTAAAAAAATTATATTTATACATACATTTCATTGTGTTTTACTCTTTGATGTTTCTGTTTATCTTATTTCAGATGGAGCTCGTAAACTAAATATCATTTTGATTTTATTCTATTTAATTCATGTTTATGGATGAGTTAAGGATTTTAGGACTGAATCATTTTTGTAATGATTTTACATGCCTAGTGTTTCTCATTGTAAATCTATTGAATCTAAATATGATTATGTTTCCTCGGGTCATCGGTTCTTTGGCGCCTTTTTCATTCATTTGTTTTTTCTCTGATCAAAAACACAGGACATTAGTGCTTTTGGGTGGGACGTGAGTTGGAGCAGTGTAAGAGTAAGATGTTTGTTTTTATTCTGTATGTTGTTTTTTGTTTCAACACCCTCAAAAGAAATTTGCTCTAACTTTAGTTTGCATAAGAAATTAAAAACACACCAAAGGTCTTATTGAATGACATGGCAACCACTTTCTCCAACCTTGTTTTTTAAAATAATTTAAAATGAATAAATGAACAATTCTGGACAGTAACCCATATGATACAGCAAGGATCTCATACTCTGGCCTTGGAGGGCTACTGTCCTGTAGGTTTTAGGTGTTTAGGTGCTTCAACACACCTGATAATAATGAATTGATCATTGTGCAGAATTTGACAACAAGCTGTTGGATCCATTTCATTTGAATCAGGCGTAGTGGAGCAAGGAAACATGTAAAACCTCCATAGATGTTCCCTTCCTTCATGAACCAGGTGACAAGTTGCAACATGTACTGTAGAGGAACAAGACGATCATACATTGTACACATTGAGAGCTTGAGACCTGTAATAATCCTGCAAGTTCCTCATTTCGGTTTACATTCAGTAGCTCAGAAGCAGAAGAAATAATAATAATAATAATAATAATAATA
>JAOXYM010000018.1:18506294-18526627 GCA_028567055.1 Leptatherina wallacei
AATAATAATAATAATAATAATAATAATAATAATAATTATTATTATTATTATTATTATTATTATTATTATTATTATAAGTTTGTTTTCTCTTTTCTTTTTTGTTCAGTGGTTAATGAAAAAGATGGTTGCTTTAATCACGTAATATAAAATATCCTGTTTTTTCATTTGTGAGAAACATGATAAAACCCTGCCTGTCTTAAGCAACTCAATCCACTGACATCTAAAATATGTAGCAAATATTTTTTTTACATAGTGATTAGAAATGGAGAGAATGAGGAAAACTGGAAATATGGAAGGGTAGAAATAGAGATGTTATATCTGGAATCTGGAAAGTTGGCTAACACCATGAGAGCAATAACCAACTCTTTATAGATAATGTTACATATTAACTCCATCCTTATGTCATGTTTGTTACAAGTCCTCTCATCCAACTCTGCCCCAATTCTTGAAACCCTTAACCTTTTAAACCCCTAAATTTTCTACCCTTTTCTCCATCCAGCTGGGACATTTTCACCTTTTAACTAACATTTCCCGGCAGATTAAACTGAAGGAATTAACTTGACCACAAGATAAACTGGCACACTGCAGAGATTCGGGGCGAGGAGATTTGCCATTTTCCAGCCACAGCAATTAATGGTCTCAAAATATCCCAGATTCATTTCACTTTCTTAACTTTCAGAGGAGGATTTGCACTAGAGGAGACTAACTGAAGATGTGCTGGCTGCCAGCCACAAAGCCAAGAAGAATTGACACTCAGCTACCAGCTACAGCAGCCTGGATTTACAAGCCCTTGGCAGAAGGCTTGAATTAATTTGAAGCCTTGCAGATGTGCATAATTTAGGACAACATAATTTAAAAACATTTGTGGCTTCTGTAACTGGAGCAGAGGGAGACTAGCACCAGTTTTACTCTATTTCAGCAAAGCAAATAGTCTTATTTTAGAGTCCTTTTCTCTGCGAGGATGAAAAACCCATCAGAAACCATCCACAAGGATTTGATGTTGACAGTTATGCTCAGAGGCACAGACAGTTAGCTCGCAGCAGAACATAAAAATGAAACATCCAGACAGCAGTATCTGGCCAGGTGTCAGAGTAGAGTAGTAGTTTTACCACAATTGATTGATTAATTAACTAGATAAATGCTTAAGGAAGTCAGAATCAGGATGGGTAATAAGAGTGTCTGTGGCAGGGTCTGGAACCCACAAGCACCTGGGTGAGAGTCACACGCACTAACCAGTCAGCCAAAGCAATATCCCTGCGGCCATGTAGCCAGGGCACATCATCAGTCGGAGCAGACAGGATCCCCCTGTCACATATCTATAGAGTGACTCTGTATATTATTCTACACATCATGAAATACATGTTGTCTTCAGATTAAATAATACCGTTTTTATCCTGCTACTACCCGTCGTGCTGTCTGTACCCTTTGCTCCTTGGGACTTTCAACTGGGAGGGAGTTCTATTATCTGTGGACCCATCTGCCACAAGGATTTAGATAAATTCATGACGCTGAGTGTCATTGTCAAGACTTTAATGCTTAATACACCATTCTGCTCTGTACATATTGCTCGATGCTGGTGACATATTTGATATTTCATAAGCCCATAAGTACGCTATCTGTTTCACCTGATTAAACCTAATCTGCTGCATTGATATATAACTGGTCCATGATGATTACTTTGTTTTTTCAAGTTTAAAAACACACTTTATTCATGACAAAAGTGGCACTAATTAATGAGATTGTAATCAAATCAAACAGCTCTTCTGTGCAGAATTGGTAAAAAAATAATGTCTCCATTTTTGGGACAAGTCCTCCCTTCATGCACATCCATGCAAATAGACACACATATAGGAGGGGATGAAGTCTGCCAATCCCGGCTAAAAAAAAAATCTGACAGATGACCCTCCCTTTGACATCTGCAACTTAAAGTCTTTGCTGTTATTAAGCCCCCTGCTCAGCTTTAGGGAAGTTGCCCTGGCTGCAGACAGTCACAGGGTAGGAAACAGATCTGAACGAGTGTCTGCTAATGTGATGGATATGGATGAGTATTTACCTGCCATGTCGTGTGTAGGAAAAGTTTGGAAGCTTCGGTTCATTCAATGGGAGGAGCTCTGTGATGCTGAGGCTGCCACTGGATTGCTAGAAAGTTCCTATATGAAGAGGTCTCAAGACATCTGGAATATTTTGACGTGACTGCTTTCAACCTTGTTGCTGTTACAGCTTTGCTCTGGTTAGCTTTAAGTTTCTAACACAAAACAATGGGTTTTTTCAAAGAGCTTTCTTGAAGAAGTCTATTTCAGCTCAATATGGCCATTTTGGAGTATAAAGCTGAGTATTGAAAATCAAGGGAAAATAACCAGAAAAAAACTGTCGTTTGTTGAAGAGTTAAGGTCTTTTTTCCTACTCATATTGGATTGTTTGAAGACCTGAGACAGGACAATAAGGTAAGATTAAAAATGACATATGGAAGGGGAAAGTATTTTGATATTCGGACCTCAATACTTTATGTGCTTGTTCTGATGTTTTCCAGCTGTTTCATACAAAAAAAAAAAAAGTGATAAGATCATTGAATGAAAGATTAATAAAATTCAGCATATGCAAACTTAACGGATATGAAAAACGGAGAAAATCTCTGCTCACTAAGCTTCTCATGAGCAAAACTTCAGATGCAATTTTCATTCACAGTGCTGTTGCCATCTGTTCAAAATAGACTCACTGCTTCGCTTGCTTTGTCTAATATTGTCATCTGTCTCCCCCTTTCCTTCTCTGCTCAAACATCTTTTAAAGAGGCCCCTCATCATGGAATATTCCTCTTCAATGAACTCTTCAGTGATAGAGGGTGATGAGGTGGAGGACCATCGACCCCTCCTCCCAACAGGAATGACTCTCCTGCCTCAGTCCTGTCCGCCACAATGTGGGATACATCGCATGGTACAAACCTCAGTCGATCACACTGTTTGGCTGGACAGAACCCAGGCCATGGCGACCACACCTTTATACAATGGCCACTTTTATGTCGCATCTTCTCCTCGCATCAACAGGAAAGACAAAACCAAAGGAAAAGAGAAGAAATGTGAGAAAAGGTCAGACAAACTGGAAAAAAAACAAAACCCAGGACAGAGGGATCGAAATCATCAGTGCAAAGCCAACTACGCAGGATGTCACAGACTCCAGGAGAAGGTCACATCTTTCAGTGATGTGCCCATTTCTCTCTGCGAATCACCCTTTAAGGGGCCCGTCAGGCCATGTCTAGATGTCAGGGATGTTGATAGTCTCGGGCGCCGCAAGTCAGGTAACATTTCTCTAGAAATGTACAACCGGCAGAGTCTCCCAGAGATAATCATTACCAGCAAGGATGACAACCTCCAGCAACAGAAAGAGACATCCCCCTGTCATCAGCACCCTGGTAAGACCAAAGGCCCGCTACCAGGAGCCCAGTATGCCAGCTCAAGCCCCACTATCAGTCCTCAACACAGCCCAAAACGCAAGGAGGATCCAAAGAATGACCCGTACTGGAGGAGCCACAACATCGGCTGGCGGCTGCTCCACAGGAGAGCTCTGTTTCTAAGGAGGCAGCGGCTGAACGACTGCGCCTTGGCAGTGGGACTGTTCGGAATGGTGTTGATGGTGATGGAGACAGAGCTCTCCTGGAGTGTTTACAGCAAGGTTAGAGGACTTCTGGCTTGTATAAGCCCCAAGAAAGTCATTAAAGAAAACAAATCCCATGACACAATTGTAGTTACTATCCTTTGTTTTATCCCAAACAGCAGGAAAACACACAATACATTCACTGCATCAAGCAGCTGGATACATTAATATTCACAGAATTTTAAGATGACATCAGATTGCTGAGATCTTTGACATGACAATCATTAACTGATGTAATATGGTATATTTATGTGTATGTGTGTTTGTCTCCCACAGAGCTCCATCTACTCCCTCACACTCAAGTCAGTCATCAGTGTATCTACTCTCATCCTGCTCAGCCTCATCGTAGCATACCACTGTTGCGAGGTGCAGGTGATTCAGCTTTGTACAATTATATCATTTGTGGGTTTTTTCTTTACTCAAGTCCAAACTTACACTGCACATCTCTGTAGATGAGTGGAAAAATACTACCTAGTCAGCCACATATGAAATAAAGTAATCCCTTATAATTAGATTTTGAGCCTCTTAAAGCTAGCTTTGATTGGTTTTGCTTACTTTTGAGGATTTTAAAGGTCTTGCCACCCCCAGGAGGGATTTTCCTCATCCAATGGCTCCATATTAAGCTTTTGTGTAAAATACACGGAAACATGTTAAACAGCTAAATCAATGAAGATAGGAAACTTCATTTTTGTGTAATTGCAAACCTGAGCTCTTTTATGTCTAACTTTGACCACAACATGCTCTTTAAACCTTGTGGCAGCTCTACGTTCACGACATCGGTGCAGAGGATTGGCGGATTGCCATGACAACAGACCGTTTGGCTCTGATAGCTCTGGAGCTGGCAGTAACTGCCATTCATCCCTATCCAGTGGGGCTGTTGGTGTATTTCCAGCAGACCCCGGCCCGCATGTTGCTGTCAGAGACAGAGCTGGAGATCATGCTGGCTTTGCCCATGTTCCTGAGGCTGTACCTGATGGGTCGGTCGATGATGCTGCACAGCCGCCTCTTCACAGACACTGCCTCCCGCAGCATCGGAGCACTAAACAAGGTGGGAGGTTGCCTGTGGACTCCCTGCTTTGAAATTTTGGGCAGCATTACAATGAGATTGTAAGACATAAATCGGGGAGGAGAAGAATTAGAGACTTTGCACTCTGAATGTGGTAGTGGGACCTACTGTGAGACATCATTTATAAGATATAAGATAGATAAGTCTACTTTGGACAATGATTGCTCTGGCCTTCCTTAACGAATATTTCACATCCGTTTGTCTGCAGAAGTGTACAATTTTAAGTGTGATCATCAGTTTTACTATTGTAAATCCTACTGGCTTTTACGTGGTAATAATTCCCCTCACTTGCTCCCCTTCATATGTCTACTTCCATTTTCCAGAATATATCCACCTCCTGACTAATCCTCTCCCTTATTAATGCTATTTAGTAGTGATGAAAATGACCTTTGCCCCACCCTCCCCTAGAATACCAAACCAAATGTATCAAGCCAGATTGGGAACAAGTTTTTCTTATCCCTCATCTCCTCAGTATTATGTAAGGATAATCTGGCAGGTGTTTTCGAAACAGTCTGGCTAAGTAGGCCACCGCTGTCAAAATCCTGACGTAATGCATCACGTTTGTGCTCTTCAGATCCACTTCAACACCCGGTTTGTGGCGAAAACACTAATGACGACATACCCCGGGACTGTGCTGATGATCTTCAGCGTTTCTCTTTGGGTTGTGGCAGCTTGGGGCTTGCATGTCTGTGAGAGGTAACTCTTGTTTACTGTGTGTTTAGTGCTTCTCCAATACTTGAAGTCATCGTCGTGTTCCTGGCAAATATGATGTGGTACTTGGAAGTTTGTAAATCTTGAAGACTTGACCTAAATTGACTTAAAACATCAAAAGAAAAGAGATTCATATGATACCTTGTCATTTATGTGCTGAGAAAGATGACCCCGGTCACATATTTGAATGGGTAAAGTATATAAGCCTTTAAGATTAACTGTTAACTCTACGGTTAAAGTTGAATTAAGGGTTTTCAGATGTGAGCTTGTTTTATAGAAATAGAAAAGGAAAAAATGTGGCTCTATCAATGTCTGACCTTCGATAACTCATGTCTCAGGGCACTAAGAAGATTTTTGAGGAGATCAGAAGAAAAGGGTTTTACCACTACTACTGTATATTCAGACAGGCTGTCCACAAATAAAGGAAGCTGAGGACTATTGTTACCCTCCACGGAGATGTTTGACCAGACCAAAAAAAAGACACACCAAGAGAAAAACAGATAATAGCCAGTGGGTTTCCAGGGAACTTAGGGTATCCTCTCAGCAACCAGGGGCCTCTTCACTTTGTCAAGTATTAAAGCTGATTAGTTCATCATCAGGAAAAGGCTTAATAACTATTATTTTGATGGCAGGGCAGAAAAAATAAGCAACTGCCTACCTGCAGTCTGGTAAAGATAATATAGGACAAGTCATAGGCTGATGGATGAGACCAAAACAGAACTTTCTTTAAATGAAAAGTATTTGGGAGAAGGAAAACACTGCATTCAGGAACAAGAACTATTTTCCACCTGTTAAACATAGTGGAGATAAACATGATGATATCTGACCAAGAACTGAAACTAAACAGAAAGAAAAATTGTTAAAGAGAAATAAAGTTCATGTTTTGGTATCACCAAATCAAAGCCTTAACCTTGATCCAACAGAAATGTTGTGGAAGAAGCTGAAGTGAGCAGTTTATGTGAGAAGACTGACCAACATTGAGGAGCTGCTGCTCTGTATGGAGGAATCCACTAAATCTCCCTCAAGCTGATATGCAGGACTGATCCGCAGTTACTGACAAGGTCTATTTGCAATATTTGCTGCACATGGAGGTCACACCAGATAATGACGGGAAAGGATGGCATGTTTTTACCACTGCGGACCACTCATACATATTGGACATTATTCTCTCTAAGCTTATTAGTTTTCTCTATGTGTTTATTTGGATCCTAACTACTTTTGAGCCTTGTGTGAAATTATGATGATGATTTAGGCCTTATTTATGCAGTAATATATAAAAAAAAATGTTAAAGCAGCATTTTACAGCCTTAATTTAATGTTTCTGCTGCAGTAATGAATTCTGTTTTCTCACAGATACAGTTTATCACCACCAGCTGGAGGATACTGATGCTGGTAATAGCAGTATTGGTATTTTATATGAAATGCAACGTAAACAGGGTTTGGGTCAGTAAAAGTCATCAGTACTGTAAAAGTAGAGCAGATAAATTCAGTAAGAGGACTTCTTGGACCAGCAGAGGACCAAATCAGAACAGGGTCATCACAGAGTGTTATTACAAAGTCAGAGAGAAAATAAAAATTCTTTTTTTTATCTCTACAGACACCACAACTACAGGGACTTAAGCAGCAACTACATGGAGGCTTTGTGGATGGTCTCTGTCACCTTCTTGTCTATTGGTTATGGAGACGTAGTCCCTCACACTTATTGTGGTCGCAGCATCTGCCTCCTCACTGGGATCATGGTGAGCCAGATTGCTCTTTGGCACTTCCAAGTCAGATTGGCTCATATTCTGTGTAGAAATCACAGCATGAAGCCCTAACTCTAACTAACAGGGAGCAGGCTGCACAGTGCTGGTGGTGGCAGTGGTTGCCAGGAAGCTGGAGCTGACCAGGGCTGAGAAACACGTTCACAACTTCATGATGGACTCCCACATCTCCAAGACGGTGAATAACAGAATATGAATCAGTCATGTTTTCCAACAGTGTCGTAGTCAGACTTTTAGCACGTAAATAACGTTGGAAACTGATATCAAAGCAAAAAATAGTCTGTAAGGCTGAAATAAGTTGCTTGGCTTCAGGACAAATTTTACATTTCACAGTCTTCTTTTCCTCATACTGCTGTAAGTGGCATGCATGAGCATGACACGATCAATTTTCCATCTCTTTTAGATGTGAATGTGGAGTATGAGTCAAATGATCGTAGCATATGAGGGTTTACAATTTGTTGGTGTTATTCAGCATAGGTTGTAAAAACTGCACTTGTGCATAAATATGCAATAACTCTGTGTTCTTTCAACAGATAAAAATCGCTGCTGCAAATGTGCTGAGAGAGACTTGGCTTATCTACAAGCACACTAAGCTGTCAAGAGAAAGAGACCCCACCAGAGTCCGCATGCACCAGCGGAAGCTGCTCCTGGCCATCCACCAGTAAGACACAACCTTCAGATGAAGCTGTTTTTACCTGAACCAGCATCTTTATAATCTAATTATAATCTAATAATCTATTCAACTCAGTCATACTTCCCATACCTTGGCCTACCTTTAATGTCACTCGCCAGATTTAAATTCAATTTAAAATTAAACTTAACTTTACTGTGGCTTTAAGGGTGCTTTTGTGTTAAATTGAAATGATATTTTGTCTTATGGAGCCAACAGTCTGAAGCAAACAACTTAAGTAGGGCCATAAATTCAAAAGAAAATTATCTAAATATAATGCCCAAAAGGCCACTTTAATAAAAAAAAAACTTTTGAAACATCAAGACTGTAAAAAAAATCATTGCTTTCCTCTTGAAAAAGAAATCACACAGAAAAAAACATGAAGCGGCATTTCTCAGTTCATCACAGTATTTACTGCTGTTTATCAGTTACTCTGGTTTGGGAATCAGCTCATGGTGTCCAGTGTTTGCTAATATTAAATATTTATTGATGCTGCATTAAGTATTATAAAATATACAACATGCTTCATAGCAGCTCATTGCTGTATTTGTCCCCCAAAGCCACACATTAAAAATAAATTGAGTTTGTGTTTGTCAAATACAGCTCCAAATCAGGAAAACTGGAGATGGTACACATAACACACATACATAATTCAGAAACTAAATAAACAGCTGCCAACACTTCATTTGACTTTGCATTTGATTTTCTTTCTCTACAGTCTGTCAAAGCTTTTACCACTTTATGTTGCCATGCCTTGTATTAATACCTATATATACAGTCATTGATTAATACATATTTCGGACACTGAGGATATCGAGTGATGAGGATTTTCTCCTGTTATTTTGTCCGATTTTTCCTCCAAACAATTCTTATGCTGTGCAACAGATCTGGGTTGTTGTTTCAATATTCTCTGTTGGGGACAGATTGGGACAGCAGGCATCCCAGTCTGGTACCCTTTTCCTCCTTCCAGCATGCCTTTGTCTTATTGAAAAATGGATAGACATCCCTGGGAAATAATGTCATCCTGAAGACAATATGCTGCTGTAAAATTTAAATGATTTTCTTTCTGCATTATTGCTGTAGGTCATCATGTAGGTGTGAATTAGCTTTGTCCACAACCCAATAACATCACAGAGCCTGGCTTTTGGACTTGTTGCTGATAATAGTCTGGGTGGTCCATTTTGTCTTTGATCCAGTGCACACAGCTTCTATTTATTACCAACAAATAAATAAACTGATTGATCTAACATAGTTTTACCAGAGGTTAACATACAGCTTTATTTGTTGCACTGTAAAGTTTAAGTGGCACCTGTGAATTCAACTGGAGCTTGACAAAAGTTTTCCACTAAATCCCTTGTCCATGTGATCACATCAGATGCTGATGAAGGACGATTCTTGGTGCAGTGCCATCTGATGGATTGAAGAACACTGATGCCCATTTTAGGCTTGCACCTTTGTCTTTTTTCTCTAATTCCTCTGGATTGCTTTATTGATTAAATGGTGTTACACAGTGAGGGAGAAATACAACAATTCTTTCCATTCTTTCTAGGAGGAATAGTATTTTGAAATTATTTTAATTATTTTTTTTCCCACACATTTGTTTAACTAAAGATCTTTCGCACCTCAAAGTCTCAGGAGCTGCAGTAGATGTTACTTTTCTACCAAACCATGATTACACTTTTATTTCTTTTAGTCATTTCTTCTGTAAAATTGAAGAATTTTGTCTTCAGGCTGCGAAAGGTGAAGAATGAACAGAAGATACTTGAAGATCAGACCAACACACTCGTAGACTTCGGCAAGGTGAGTGAAGCAAGTGCCCAACTATGTGACAACTTCTGTACGATAACTCTTCAGTACTTGATCCGTTTCTTCCCAACAACATCTTCAATGCAGATGCAGAGCCTGATGTATGACGTGCTGTCAGAGGTGCAGGGTTGCAGAGGGGAGCTGGACACGCACATCCACAGCCTGGAGAAACACGTGGAGGAGCTGAGGGAGGGCTTCAGGAGCCTAATGCCACTCCTCTCCAGCACTCTGTCCACACAGAACTCCTCCATCCGCCACCTGCTGCGGGAGAGGGAGGTGAAGGAGTGTGCAAGCATGAGTGAAGCAGACCAGTAGAGGATGGAGAGGGTTACGGAGAAGACGAGTATATATTTTCCGAGATGCTCTGATGCAGCTATTATAATAGTGGTACAGTTTAAAGCAGAAGTGGGCAGATCTGTGATCAGAACAATATGAAGGTTGCAAAATCATGTACAGTATAATTAAAATAACATGTAAACCCATTTTCTGTAGTAAAAGTATAGAAATTAGCCCAAACTCACTTATATTATAAGCCTTTCTCCTAGAGCAGCCTTTCCCAAACTCGGGCTCCCTATTAATTTCAGGGGGTCATCAGATCATATATATATAGCCTACATTTATCAAAGAAACTTAGGATTTTTATTAGGACTGTCAAAATCAACACGTTAATGTAGACTTGATTTGTGGAATTAACATGTTAATTTTTTAATGCATAAACAAAGTTCTTACTCATGCCATATTAAAAATCCAAATTTGTTATGATCTTAGCAAGAGAAGCTGTTTTAGGCATAAAGGTGCTTTGTTAGAGGGCTGAAACAAATCCACTTTATCCTCCTTAGTTATGAAGCTTCTGATATTTTTCAAGCCTTACATTTGGAATTTCAATCAGGTGTCAAGAAACAATGTGCTACGCTATTTAAAAATACGAATCCTGCCCTCTCGGCGAGAGAAGCCAATTTTCTGTATATTGGTGCTTTATCACAGCTGTTAACATGATCCACCAAAATCCATTTCATCGTCCATATTAACATTCTGACAGTTCACACAATTTAAATTTATTTTAACATGGATTTGTCACTCCAGTTTGAGACTCATTTCTTCTGTTAGTGGGCAACTTCATCTGTACAATGCACTTTTCTGATTGTGTAATAATATCTACATTTCAACTGTTAAGTATTATACAATAAATATGCATTTTAATTGCTTTGCTATGAGACAGCTGCCTTGGCATTAATTGTGTCAGAGTCTTAATCAGCAGAAACCTCACAAGAAACATTCCTTTAGCCAAAACAACATTTTATTAAGAGAGACAGGGTTGGAGAGTGGAATTACAGCAACAACTGATCTGTTAACATGAACAGTGGAAATCCATCTGCTGCCCAGTTAAGTCTTCTGGTCTGGTTTCAATTCGGACCCTGGGCACTGCCGCCGCCGCCTCGGATGCAGCAAACGCTGATATCAACCGGTCCATCCCCTCCTCTCCCTTTCAGCTCCAAGGAGAGCAGCTAGTGCTGCTTCCTCCTGAATGAGCACCCTGCCGGAGGAGACAATAACAGTCAGTCTGCTGCTGACAAAAAAGAGCCTCGCAGGACAGAATTACTGCAGGCGGTGCACGTTGCTATTGTCTGGTACAGTGCTGATACGCTTTTTCTATCATGTGACTGATTAGGTCAACATATTTGGCCACAACCACCTTATTTTACATTGGTAATGGGAATGAAATGAGGCATTACTAGTGTTGACGCCACAGGATTAAACTACACTAAACCAAATGGAACAGCAGCCAATGAATAAATGTGTGTTCTCAGCCTTCGAAAGGGGGGAGCCAGTGATGTAGCGCAACCCTTCTGCAAACTGAGCTTGATCTGGCACTGGAATGAGATTGGAAGACCACGATAGAGGAAGTCCAGTCACTTATCAGTGCGGCCAACTACTTCAAAATGTGTCAAATAATTGCTGATACATTTAAAACTAGAGAGCTGGATTATGTAATCACTTTCCAATTAGAAATTCTTAATACAAATATGACAAACATCCATCTTTGAAGTCCATCTTCATTAAAGGGGAGCACCAAAATGCTTGTGAACAGCATTTCTTCCCTATAGGTTAAATCCATTAATTGCTTATATAAAATTAAGTTTTGCATCAAAAACAGGAGCAAAAATAATGGGTCAATATTTTATAAAAGGAAAAAGGGATGTTAGAGAATCCTTAGAGTATTCAAAGACCTGGTAGATTAATAGAAAGACATCATGTGAGGAAAAAACTATGTCTGGTGCTGAATTGATGCTCCTTAACTCCATGAAACCAACCCTTCCAAGTCTGACTGAGGTTTGTTGTTGCATCTCTGACTAACAAGCTACTTGTGTAACCTCAACATTTGCTCTTTTTGGTTTAGGCTTCTTGGTATTATTCTGAAGTAACTTATTTTAGAATAAAGATGCAATGAAATTATTGCATCTTTATTCTAAAATAAGTTACTTCAGAATAAGCCAAAACCAAAAAGAGCAAATGTTGAGGTTACACAAGTAGCTTGCTGAGGTACTTGTGTAACACCAACTTATTCGCACAAAGTGACACTGGGCTACAAAGACTCAAACCACATCCTAGCTGTTAAATAACAGGAGTGCAAGTTGATACTGACCCTCTGTGAGACGTGCTTTGCCTCCAGTGGGCTGACACAGGACTGTTGAACAGCCCACACACAGCACGACTGTCTGAGCATGGCTGAACACCGTCGTGATCTTGTAGCATCCTAGAGGCGGAAGACAGCAGTCAACTTTTCAATCAATCATACACATCATATTTCAATTAGCTCATCTGTGTGTACATAAAACCGTACCTGGACATTTTACATCCATGAAGTAAGAGTTGGGACTCTGAACGAGACGCTTCTTCTTGTGCCTCCTTTTCTCCTCCTCAGGGGTTGGGTGCAACAAGTCTTTTGCGAGCTGCGTCGGAGGAAAAAAGGAGTGAAATGTGAGTGAACGTGAACAAAAGATCTGAATCAGCAAAAGAAACAGAGACAACAGAGTGCTTGTATCAAAACAAGAAGATATATATATATATAGAATATATTTAATAAATGTGCGATAACTCCGTTCAAATATGTCAAAGTTTAAAAACAAGCTTTTTTTTTATTCCGCTTCAGGACTGCTACGTTGGCCTGTTCAGGCTCCTGTATCGGCCTACATTACTTGGATTAGATAACAGACTACGCATTTTACACAGTCTCGCGCGAAACTTCATTTAATTACAAACTGACTGCTGCGTAATGCAACCCTAAGCATGAAAATAACACTCCAACACAATTATTATTGTTTAGCTTTCATTTCTAGAAGAGGCTCCGCTGAACTGACTCCATGTTTGCCGTGTGCGCGCAGCCATCTTGTGTCACAATGCGCTCCCAATGTGCGCAAATTCTGTTAAAAACTATGGCTTAAACTAACTTAATCGCCCAAAACCGTCTCAATTCGAATCGCTAATGCTTCATGTAGGCGTTGATCTCCGTGATGGCTCTCCAACACTCAGATAAATAGTGAAATTGTCGTATTGCTGTGGTCCGCGCACACTTACTGGCATGTTGGCGAGGAAGTAGCCGCTGCCGAAAAGGAGGCATTACCGGAAGCGAGCGTCTCATATTGGTGGTTCCTTTGAACACAAGCAGGATGTGACGAATCCTTTATGGGCGGCCATATTTGTAAGGGCAAAACTGCACACTACTTAGCCGTGGTTTATTCAAAATATACTTCATATTTCAATTTACAGGATATGTCTTCACATACATTATTCGTGCTTTGAGAATTTTTTTTATTTATTCCTTTTTTTTCAATCTCCATATACAACCATTTGGTAGATAAGGCATTCAAAGGTGAATGCAATGCTAAAAATATTGAATACAATCAGAAAAAAGCATCTTTTAATCAGTACAAACAAACTTAGTAAAGGGAAAGATAAATAGAATACAAAATAAAACGAATAGATAAACAGAATAAGAAAATACATTAATTAGATAAAATGACAATAGAAAGAATAAAACAAAAATGACAAAATCTTTTTATATATGATGTTAGTCCTTAGATACTATCCGAGTCTTTAAAAATGTTTAGATCTTAATAAGCTAGATGGAGGAATGCAACCTGTTTCCCTTTTATTAATTTAATTAAGAGTTGTGGAAAAATGTATCTTTTGTTCAATCAAGATTATGAGTCCTTGACAATGACTGCACACTTAAAAACAATGGGTGTTTATACAGAGTATTTATTTTAATGTATACTTTTTTCTTATTTTACAGACAGTATAGACCACAGCCAAGGTTTGTTTTTGCCTAAATGTAGATCTATCCAACCTTTTTTTCCCTGCAGACTGAAAGGGTCGCTGGAAGTAATTATGTGGCAGATTCCTCAGAAATTGTTTGTTTCTGGACTTACTTCTATACTTCATAAACATCCAATTATGTTTTCATATTTCTCAAAGAATTCCTTGGGTTCAGGCCCTTCACTAGACAGTCACTTTACTTGAAAGGGGGTCAGAGGGAGAGGGGATGACATGCAGCAAAGGGCCCCAAATCCAGACCGGCTGCACTGAGGAGCTGGTTTCTGCACACAAGGTGGCTGCCCAACCAGAGAAGCCAAATGCCACCTCCATAAATATTCATTTATATGTAGATGACACTCAACCTTATTAATCTATTAAACCAGCTGAAACAAATCATATGACATTATATTCACTAACATCAACTAACCCAGAGAATATACCACTACTCAGTGGATCAGAAATGATAAAGTTTCAATACAACTTTAAGCATAGTATGAAAAACAGTTTAATATTCCAATAACACCAGGCTTTATGAATCTTAATTCTGAAGTTTTTTTTTCCTTTGAGAGATCCCTGGTGGTACCCCAAACAGCTAAAATGTTGTGAAGCCATCTCCTTCGCATTGAAATTATATAGAACCAGGACTGACTTAATATGTTTAAGTCTAACATAAACATAATAAACTCATGTGCGTCAATTTTAAAAGTTAGTTGGTGTTTTCACATTGAATGGTTTTTTAAAAAGTTTAATTAAATGAATATCTTTTAACCTATCACTATTTGTGTTTCCCTACACAGAATTTATTTCCTGGGCTGCAGTTAAGAGAAGTGTAATACGCTAATTATATACGAGATAATACAACAATGGCTTTTTAGAATGCATGTTTTACTGTTGCCTCTGTCTCTGGCTGTCATTGTGAATAAAAATGATTCCTGGAAAAATAAAGGTTGAATAGAATAAATTAAATTAATGTTCATTAGTTTGTATTTAGCTTTAGACCCTGAGCAAAATGAAGTGGTGGACTGGACCTGCATACAAAGTTTATGACCTTGCTGCCCTGGGTAATGCTTCTTAAATTACAAACTGTTATCCTGCTCACACAGTCTTTCAACCACAAATTCACACTATTTATTCTCCAATCTCTTCCTTTAATGTAAACAACAATGGCAACTGAAAGAAACGCAAATGTTTTTATTACTAAATAACACTGGAAATTGGAGAATGTAGACATCTGTTTGTCCAGCATTATGCCACCTGACCTTCCTCTTCCATTGTTTCAGGGCAGGTTTTGATGAAGGGATCTGCATGAATCAGATATAGATTTAAAAACAAAAAAAAAAAAAATTAAAACAAAAAATGCAGTCTGTAGCCTATTATAAGTTCAGATTTTTGTTTTGCAAGGTTTCACATGCTCCTGCATCTTTAAGCATGTTTACCTTTATCACCTCTGGATGCCATCAGTTCCTTTATCTTCATGTAAGAATCACACTCTAGTGAGAAGTGATTTCTCTGTGTGAAAGAGATCAGAAATCATAACATACATAGATAACAAAAGAAAAGAGGAAAAGATAACATGAAACACCATAATCCAGTTGTGTGCAAAAACATCTGCACAGAATATGGACTAAAGACCCCAAGGTCAAGGACATCCAAATACAGACTGACAAAATGGTAACAGCCAATCAAGCAGACATTGTGATCATGGATAAGCAGCAGGGGAAAGCCACTACGATTGATGTAGCTATCCTGAATGATGGCTATATTAGGAAAAAGGAACACAAGAAACTTAAAGAAATACCAAGGGCTAAAAGAAGAGCTAAAGAAAGCCTGAAAGATGAAGGCAACTGTATTGCCTGTGGTCATCAGAGCACTGGGAGAAGTGTCCCCGTCACTGGAATAGTGGCTCCAACAGACACTTGAAGCAACATCAGATATATCAGTCCAGAAGAGCACAATCCTTGGAACAGCTAAGATCGAGATGTTGTGCTTGTAACCTAGCAACAACTGAGCTGATGAAGTTACAGTATGTGACACAGGTGAGAAGAGGATTTAGGAGAGGACGATCACGCGATGATGAGAATTTGACCACTCTTACACAAAGTTGACATGACATATTATATTACATATTTACCCAACTAAATCTCAGTTAGTAGGAGTGGATAAATATGATTGAGCATCGCTTTGAAAGCTGCAGAGGAATTTTGCGACAAAAATATGTCCTTTCCTTGATAAACAATGGTTCAGTGTTTTCTTTGCTAAAGGACATAATAAATCAGACACTGAAATCTCATAAGTTGCAAATAGTGCAACTTATGCATACAGGTCATTTCATTCAGTTAGAAACCAGCTACAAAGCAATGATTCAATTAGAGCTACAGGCTCGGCCCTCAGTCCACTGGAAGTGAAACACACCTGCAAGCAAAGACGCAGCAGACCTCCTCCATCATCCTGAATCTCCAGTGACCTTAGGAACAAAAGTAGGGACTTCTCTGTAATTCTATTTCCTGCACAAGAAACACACAAAATAACTATTCATTCAAGGCCTTACACAATTTCACTACTTATTTTGCAAACCCGCATTTTAAGATTTTCATATATATGCACATGTGTGCGTGTGTGTATGTAATATTCCTAACTTAACTATAAGTCAAAAACCCAACTTAAATAGTATGAATTAAAAATGTAACAAATTAACTTCAATGTGTTCTAGAAAAGAAAGCATTCCCACACAGAGACTGAGGAACTAATACCCAAGTGAGGAATAGACATTTTAAAATACTCCTGTTTCCAAATGAAATTGTAATCATGATATGGTCACCACAGCTGCAGACCTGCCAGGTTGAGGGAGGTGAGCGTCTTGTTTCCAGGATAAAAGATTTGTCCATCCCTGCAATGCACTGATGGATCCAACAGGGGGCTCCCTATCTCCATCAACTCTGCCTGCTTGTGGAAACAGAATTGCATTCAAAGTAGAAGCACAACTAAAAACATTTGTACCTCCATGAAATACAGCTTCTTCCAAACCTCCTTCAGGAAACCTGATTTATCCTACAGGGGGAAAAACAAGAAAACATAGAAACAGTAAAATGAATTAAACTGTATACTGTACTCAACCGTTCACAATAATCTGGTGTGTTATACAGATTGAAAGAATGTTTTAGGTACCTCTTGTGTCTGCAGTTTTTCTTTACCCCCGAGTTTTCCATTTTTGCTTTGATTCACCTTTGTGCCAACGGCTAGAAAAGATTTAAATAGATGTTAAAGAGGAAACAAACACTGATTTTTTCATAGGTTATGGTATTAAGCAAGTGTTTATCTGAAATACTTACATTTCTTGTAAGACTTCTCTTTATTTTCAGCTGACTTGTCATCTTTTCTGGATGAATCCTATAACAGATGCCGCAGAAACTCATCATTCCAGATCAAAATGCTCAATATTCCATAAGGCAAATTATAACGCTGTAGTGCTTTTGAATGTTTCTTTTTTTACATTTAGAATATGGGATTAAATTATTTCCTCTAGAGTATAGACTATTTCTTACTCTGTCAGTTTTCTAGTGTTAGCATCTGACCTTTTTGGGAGGCATGCTCTTGTTCTCCGTTTTGAGGGCATCCGGTGCAAGCTGGTCTCCCCACAACTCGTCAGGTTCAGGCCTAAGACAAGACTGCAAAAACAAAGTGAAATGATCCCTGAATGTATCTCATATTAAGTCTTCTGAGGCCCAGGTCTTCCCGTGCAGGATTTTTTTTTTATCTTTAAGATGAGGATTACTTTTAAAGCAGGCTGGTCATTAATGTCGCACTTACAGCTCGTGTTCTTTGCAGGAGCAGCTTCCTCCTCTCCTTGACTTCCTCATGAGTTAGAGCAAACTCACCAAGTACCTCAAAGTGGAAATGGTGAACAGTGGATGCTTATTAAATTACACACAGTAACTAATGCAATAAGCAAATATGATTTAGAACATTTTAACCACTAATTTAGATGTATTATCTGTCAGTTAAAGTCTTTGATGTAAATGGATACCGTAGCCAGATGAGCAGCTCCTGAGTCTCCAATTTGATTGTTGGACAATGAAAGAAAGAGCAAAGCATGATTGAACCGCAGGCCCTGAGAGGCAAAACAGCAAGAGGACAACCCCTCAGCAGGCGCAATGGGGGACTTGATGAGGGAATATGGAGTAAGTTCTGGGTTATACCTGCGCAATATGTCTAGCACCTGCATCACCTATAGAGTTGAATGCCAGGTTGAGAGACAAAAGGTTCTTGTTGGCGAATCTGGTGGTTGAGACAGCCAAACCAATAAGACGAGCACCTTCATCTCCGATGCGATTATTTCGCAGGGACAAGTGGGTAAGGCTTGACAAAAGGAAATTATGACATAAATTAGAAATATCTGTACCTGTATATGAAAGGGCGGGATTTTTTTGTTTGTTTTTGTTTAATTTTTTTCTACACACTCTGCTTGTGAGACTCACACACTGTCTTCAGATAGAAGAAGGTGGAAGCTTTGTTCTGGAAGAGCGTTGCCTTCCAGTGTCACGGACCTATCATAAGAATAAAAAGTAAATGAGGTGGATCAGTAACCTGTGTTCTGCGTTTTAGCTGCTTCAGTTTTAAGCCCAATTTTTCTTTCCTTTTCTCCAACCCAGAAGCATCCAGACTTCATACAAGGGAGGGAGCTTTAAAACAAAGGCTCCCTGTTTGAATGACACAAAGTCGACTCACCTGAGGCTGGAGCAAAGAGATAGCGTGCTCATGAGGGAGATTACCATTGGATCTGTCAGTCCCGCCTGCCAAAACCTGCAACACAGAGAACAGGATTACACAAACAAGAACCAAACAGCGACAGTTGTAACCCTGTTTGCTGTAACAAGTGCACGTTATATCTGCTCATTACTCACTGAAGGCTCAGTAGCTGGCTCATGGAGGGAAGCATTATCTGCAGCACTTGGAAAACCTGCTCATTCACTTTCCATCCTGGGTATTAGTGACACATTTGACTACTTTATTTTCATAGCAAACATTTCAAAGATGCTGCAAAGCTGTTCCAGTAACAGTCACGTCCTGATTTAGAAGACACTCTGAAATTATTCTTTGTGTTCTTTCTATTTCAATATGACAGGATACAAAATACATCGTTTTGATTATTCCAGTACAAATACTTAATTAATTGATGGCATTAAACTAGTGTAAGAAATTCAAACAAGATAAAATGTGAAACAGTGAAATGTCTATTCCCGTTGTGTTGTGTACATACCGGAAACCTTCATTCTCGTGACACTGTGGGGGTCTTCATTCTCCAGCTTAACTTCTAAGCGTGGTTTAGACCAGAGAGATACATCATCTATCTGAGACTGGTTGTGGTCTGTAGGTAAAATGATGTTTGTTACAAATTAACAGCAGCAAGATCAGGAAGGAATATTACTCTGAAGGCGCATATTCCTCATAATAATCTCTAACATGCCGATTGTCTTTACAATGCTTGACTTGTGCATTCATTTATAAATGAAGCACTAAGAGTTCATCTAAAAAATGTGTAATATTCAATCATTTGTCTGTTTCTCTGCGTCTCTGTTCTTGCGTACCTATGTCCCTGTCTTCAGTTTCAGTGGTACAGACGGTTGGAATATCTTTCATGTCCAGAACAGCACAAAGCGCAGGGAAGTCGATCTGCACATTTCCTGAACACTGATACTCACCTGTAGGATAATGATATTAATAAAAATACAAACTTCACAAAATATAATTGAGGATGACGTAGCTTACCGATTGTCTGAGCAGGCAATGTTTCCTCTGGAGTCGGTCCTGTGGAATGACATAATGAGTTAAAACTTCAGTACTTAACATGTACTGAAGTCGATTCACAATAGTTTATCTTGAATTGAAATAGTCTATTGTGAATTGAATCGAATCGATTCATGGAATTAGTGACAATACCTAGCCCTTGTAATTGTTGGGCATTTTTAAATGCAGATGGGAAAGGTTGTGTCATGAAATTAAAAAAAAGAAAAAGTTAAAGATTTATTGTTGATGTAATACTTCTACTTTAGAGTAGAGGAGCCTATCACGAGAACTGCATAATGGATAGTAAGTTGAATTTATGAGTACTGTGCTGCTGTTTGTTGTTTATTATCATTATATCCTCTACATTAAATGAAAGAAAATATGTATTTTTTATAACGATATTTCTTCAAAAGGATGGGACACTGTTTTAAATGACAATAAAGAAGTCATACAACCATATGAGATTCATTTATTTGACTGAAAATACAGTAGTAAATTGTTTTAGAAAGTGCTGAATCCTCATTTTTCTTATCATTAAAATAGATTGTATAGTTATATACAATCTATT
>JAOXYM010000018.1:18528696-18545135 GCA_028567055.1 Leptatherina wallacei
CTTCCCAGTCGGAAATCCGACTTCAGGAGGCCGTTCCAGTTGAAACTTCCTACTCGGAAGTCGGAAATTCCGAGTTCCGAGTTCAAATAGAACGCAGCATTACTTCTGCTTTACCTAGTCAATATTTCCATAATATCGCGAGAGTTTGGACGGACAGTAGCCTACCTCTTTACATACATACATTGCTCAAGGAGTCCCAGACTAAAGAAAAAGGGTATTGGCCCAAGACTAAAAAGCATGTTACGTTGACTAAACTCAAAGTGAATTGCAGAGACTCTGTCATAATAACTTGCTTAAATGAAACCAGGACTAAACTGGTCTTGTTCAAATTAATCCACCCTCATCCATTTGCTTTCTGAGATGTTACTTAACTTAGATTAACTAGTTCCAAACTACAGAGTCTCTGACTAAGATAATCAAGGACAAGTCTGATAATGTGTTGGAAGCCTAATCAGATTAAGAATGTGCACATGGTGCAAAGTTGAAGGTACTCTAAAAAACCTTTCTAATCTAAATTTGAGCTTTCTGTGTGTATGGAACAGGATTTTGACCCCTGATCTAGCAAAAGAAAGCTTTAAAAAAGCTTAAGTGAAAGTGAGAAGAAGTTTTCAAAGGAAATTATTTCTGGATAAGTACCGGATAATTGAACACAAACATCATGATTCAACCACGGGAACCAAAACAAGAAATATATGGATTGCAACTGTGAATTAATCTACTATAAAAAAAATAAAATAAATACTTATATATAGCGGAAAAGTAACCAACAGGACCCTCAAGCATCTTCAGTTAAGATATATTTATTTAATCTATGATGGCCTGATTGTACTGATCACTTACTAGAAACGTGTGTTTTCTTTTGTGACACACACACACAAATTATTTTCAGTTCCATTGTTTTGTAAATACAATAACAATTCCAAAAGTCTGTATCATATAATTCATTCAGTGGGTTACTTTTGTCTCTGAGAAATCGTCTTTCTGGTTTTGGTGTTGGTCTTTCAGCATCATTGATGTAGTCAAGGTAATCCATTTTCACCAAGCATACAGTCTTTACTCTGAAGTTAAACCTGCCTCTGCCCAGGTTTAAGTCTTATTTAGACCTAGACTAGGTTTAGTCTTCTTTTGAGACAGGAGATTATTTAAGTCTAGGACAAGTCTGAGACTACTTTAATCCATATCTAAGAAAGCTCTAATGACTATTTAGAAATAGTTGCGAATAGTTATGTACAAAATAAAATCCACGTAACAGAAGAGTTAAATAGGGCTTATTTAAAAACTTATTTGTAGTCATAGAAATACATTAATGAATATTTCAATTTTTAAAAAAGTTTACTTTTCGTATTATCTATCATTAAGGTTGATCACAATTGCATTGTTAGCATTGTAAATTGATATAATTAAATGATTAGAATAATCATTTAAAAAAAATAAACAGATTATTTTACTAAAGGACATAATTATCTTCTCTCTTTTTTGGCATAATTAACCCACCATTTGTCTGTGCTGTGTAAATAGTTATCATCAGGAAGTTGCTGGTCCTTATTATTCCAGACAGGAAGTCACTCGGTTCCTCTGTCTTGTTTTGTCATGGTTCACCACCAATATTTAACCACACTCTACTGATTTCTGTATTCAATTTTTCTTAATGCCAGTTTCAGGTTCTTCCAAAAGACATCTAAAAAAGCAGATAGGATTTAATGAAGTGATGAAAAGTGAGGAACGGGTATTAACGACTTATCTGCCATGGTTTCATTTTCAGATTCATACTAGAGAATCGGAAAATTACCTTCTGTTTTTGACTACATTATGGATTTTTGATATCACCAGGGTACTTAGCTTAACTGAGGACTTTCTACAGTCTCGGACTGACTAAAAACAACCTTATACCGAGATTTTGAAAGTGACTTATATGTCCCGGTTCCACTAGAACAAATTAAGGCCTAGTCCTGGTTTACTCTAAACCCGGTCTCTCAAACCAGACCATAACTTGTAGTTGTTTTACTTATCTATCCATCGTGGAACAATTGTGTGCAATCTTGTCCGTAAATATTGGTGTTAAGAGTTAAGCATCTGTACAAAACGGAAGTTTTCATATAAACAGTTCAACCACTAAACATTGCTGCATCATTGTATTTGTGAATGATCAAATCAGAACAGAACACCAAGTATATTCACAATAATGTAGTGCTTTTTTATTAAAAAAACAAACAAACAAAATAACAAATATAAAACAAAAAGTAAAAACCAACAGCATTTTTCATGACTTAAGAATCATAATTACAAACTTTTAACGAGTGGAAGAAGTCTTTTTTGACAAACTGTACACATCACAAAATGTCAGCCAGTCTGCCATTTACAATGCTTGCATCTTATTTTGTGATTGTCTAAAAATAACTAAACAGATCGCACAAAACGCACAAATACAAGGACAAGCATTATACAATGACTGCTATCACAAAACGGAACCGTTTCCTATTTGAAAGAAAACCAAAAATAATAGCATGATATTAGGCTGACAGGTTTACTTTTTGTTTCTGTCATCATTTAAAAATATCATAACATTTTTATGTTGGTTTGTTTTTTTAGTGTTCAACACTTTGCAGCAAAAAACAAGGAGTACACCTCTCCTTAAAAGTAATATTATTAACAAAATTCAGTGACAAAAGGTGTCGTTGCCGAGTCACTGTCATGTCCCAATGCCTTCCGTGTCCGTCTGACATTCTTCACGCTCATGCAGTACATAGATGGACTTCATTTATAGGCAACCAAAACTCAGCTTAAGTTTTATGTCGTCAGGACAGTTATGGTGAGATTTTCTGGACATTACAAAAATCATTTTCCTCTGCACTTAAGTGTCTTCATTATAGTAATACAAATGGAAGAAATTATAATATTATAATAATCATAATACATTTAGGGCTAAGTCCTGTACAGTACAATAATAAACAAAATCCATTTTCAAGATATTGCTTTTGGAGACACTCTTCAATGTAAAGTGTGTATATTTACATAACTTGGCACTGTACAGCTTCCTGTTCCCTCTCTCCCTCCATCGGTGTTTCGTTCTCATCACTTTCTCTGTCAGTTTACCACATGGGGGACATTGCAGGCCGTCCCTTTTTAGCAGAGGCATTTGGGAAAAAACGAAATCTCATCAAATATCACAATTTCTTGTTAAAACATTCTCCATGGCAACCAGGAACATAGAAGAAAAAAAAAAGGATCATAAACCCCACCCACCCCCCTCCTCCAAATATACAGTATACACCATCTCACCCGTCGCACAGAATATAAGAAAATATGACCATCACGATACATTTTATGTTAAGTATTGTTTTCCATAGTTTTCTTAAAACTGTTAATTGCCATCGAGCCCTTAAATTTTTTTTTTAACATTTTTTTTTTTAAAAAGGTAAATTTTCATGAAATCTGTCAGACACACAATAAGTGTGTATGCACGCACACACACTTGCAGGCAAGGCAGTGGGAGAGCACAGCTGTGTAAGGCATTACAGTTGAAGCCGGCGTCCCCCTCTCCTCCCCGCCTGATTTAGTTAAGCTGGTGAATCATGTTACTTCAAAATAGAGGGGCGAAGCTGACTGCCTCACGAGAAAGTAAAAAATAAAAGCAAGACACTTTGACTGACAAAAGCGCACTCTCAATCCTCCCTCTCCTTTTTATCTCTAAAAACAAACACACCACAGGCCTCTTCTGTTCCGAAATGAGTGACTACAGTATAACAGGAAAAAGATAATAGACTTTTTAACTTGCTTTTTTTTCTGACTGCATCATCCAATACTGTGTGTTAGTGTGTTTCATTATAGATACATTACAGAGCTTCACAATATCCACGGTACCAAAAGTGCAGTTCACCACCCTTGTTCTCTCTTTCTTAAGAGCAGCATCTGAGCACACTGCTCAACTTAACATTTCTCCTATGCCAGCCCCCCACCCTCACCCCCCAAACAGTCCTGGTGCAGATCTTCTCATTTTTGTTGCATTTTGTCATTGCAGCTAGATCCCACTAGGGGGAACAGTTCTTCAGCATTTGTCTCCTCGCCAAGTTCAATGATAAGCCATCCCTCTCTATCCTTTCCTATTCAGTACCAGTTGATTAATTTCTGACGCTTGCTAGTGGAATACATCTACCCATGGTTGTAATGTTCAATGCATTTAAGTGCATTTTTTTTCTCCTATGTTCAATTAAAAAACAAAACAAACAAACTTGTTGCATGACACTCTTTAAATAAGCAGGAAATCTGGATCAGCTCTCCTGTCGTGCTCCTCGAGAACTCTTGACAAGTTGAAACTGCCTTGAAGTCAGCACTTCTAAACCCCTTCCATCTCCTCAGAGTTGAGATGACAGTCTTGGGAAGAGGTAAACTTGTAGAGCCCTCCCAGGGATGCATTGTGGTGTGCAATAGTCGGATGACCGACAATGCTTATTTCCCCTTCAAGCTGTCTCTCCATTTTCTGCCCTTTTATCACGACAGTAAAAGGCAGCATGCGTGACAGGCACGTATTAGCGTTATTTTCTGCCAACAAAATCTCCAAATCCAAGCGTCCGTCTCCGTAACCGCCGTCCAGCTCCTTCTTCAAGGAGATAAGTGACATCAATGGCTAAAGAGTGAGGAAGAGAGACAGAAAGAAGGGTATGATTAAAAGCTTGAACACAAACAGATACATTAGACGACAGAAACAGTAGAGGTAATGATTGGTAGTAAAGGTGTCACATCTCTTACTGATGCTATTAGCATCAAAGTGCTCAAAGTTTTACAAAGTTGGCTATCTCCATTCAACAGGCCAGTTTACACTTAGTTGCATATGTGCAAACATACAAATGTGTACACCACAGACATACTTATCAAAGTGTTCTTTTGGGTGGCTTGATGCCAAGAGATCAAATCTACACAAAGAGGTATTTTCAACTAGTACACTATAAAACTGTGACCACTGTGTCATGTACTTAAAGATGCACAAGATATAAAGTTTCCATCAATGGTTTCAGGCGGTATGGGATGGGTCGGGTTGCATTTTTTTTTGCATTTCCACAGCAAAAATTGGAACGAGTGCCAGAATACAAAATCTGACCAACACTTTTTTGGGACCCTTCCGTTGTGGTCCCAATCTTACCGATCTGAACCAAAAAGGACGGAGTTTGACACACTGCAATCCGTTGATTGGTCAAAAAAAATCTACACTTCCTGTGTGAGTCAACACTAAGAACAAAGCGGAAACTCTGCCATGTATGGTTATGGTGTACATAACATGGGTTTTTAGTTTTTTAAAGCCAAATACCAAGAAGAGAGAACATAAACTGCTGGATGTCCACCAAACTCCTCCCTGTGTCTCATTCCTCTTTGGTAAAATTCAAGGAAGGCATCGCCCCGCTATGACATCACGCAATTACATAGCTGACGCATTTATTGCTATCCAACCGACGGCGCCTACTGAGTAAGGGTGCAGTTGGCTGTGGAAATGCAACAAAGGTCACGATTTGCCAAACCAAACTGCATCACCGACCCAGACCCCTTGGTAAAAAACAGGGCTTAAGACATCTCAGTTCAACCATCACTTACAATCCTCAGGTTTCAGAGGTGTGGAAGAACTAACAGGGAAGTAGCTGCAGGACCTAAGTTCTACATTTTTGTTTAAATGTCAACAAAAACACAAAAAGTTGTCATGTCTCCACATGCAAATACTTTAAGCGCATCAATTTCATAAATAAGCATAAATTTGGGTGGAAGTAGCAGTAATATCCAACATACATGCATGATGTGTCAAAGCAACCCTCATTTATCGGTTGACCTACCCCCCTGCTGTGTTCCCGGTCCCTCACCGTTCTTGCTGGGTGTTCTGTGCAGCAAATCTAACAGAATCTTGTTGAGCCGCTCCCTCTGGGCCTCCCGCCTGCCCAGAGCTGGATGATGAAGAGGTGAGGAGGCCGAAGACGATGGGAGTTCAAGCATCTCTCCTATCCTCTCGCTTGAACCTTCCTCCAGCTCCTTGCATACCTCAACCTCCTGTCTTTCCTCCTCTTCCTCCTCATCTTCATCCTCGTCTCCTCCTCTTCCACGGTCGGCTCGCCTGGGTTTGGCTGAAAGGTGTTCAGGATCCTCTGGAGCCATGTCTATGTCATCCTCTATTCCTCTTCCATCTTCCGTCTCAGGTGGGAAGTCCTCACCCCGGTCGCATGAAGAGCCGTCATCTTCGCAGCCTTCTGAATCTTTGGGTCGTTCACTTTTCCAGGCTGATCGGCCACCATTCCTCTTATAGTTGTCAGGAACATAGTGGGGCTGTAAGAGTTTAAAGTAACAAGAAGTTCTGTCAGAAATATAGTTTTTATTAACTTAGGGTAATAAATGTAGCATTCACACCTTCTATAAAGGGAGCTTAAAAAAAAAAAAAATAACAGCTGAAATCTCACAACTTATCAAGTAATCATTATCCCTTGAATCATCTTCCAAATCTAGTAGGATTAAGCTTTACAAAAAGTGTCATTTACCAGCCAAACAAAGTTTTTAACCTGTGTAGACCTGAGACACCATTACAAAGCAGGAGTTTCACTGTGGTTTCCCTGCAGGCAAAGATAGGTGAATGTGATTTTCCTAATTTGTTTCTGCTTCATCCCACATTCACCTCTAATTTTGCTGTAGGTTGAACAAACAAGATGAGGATGACAAGGAGGTCTTGCAGTACTTCCACTATTAAAATGTCTCTTAATATTCATAAAACAGTAACAGATCTCAGTGTAACAGGACCATCCAGTCAGGAGCTTCATTAATCTCACCGAAAAGTCTCTTTTCGGTGCGAGCCGCTTGGGGAAGTGGTTGAAGGCATATGGCTTGGTGCAGACTGGGTAGCGGTTACGATGGATCTTGTAGAACAGGTGGGCCGACTTGTCCAAGCGGTAATCACAGATGTACACGTCCTGCTCTTTCACACCCTTCGGCCGTCCTGAAAAAAGAAGCCGTTTTCTATTAGCTGTAAATTGTTGTAATTGAGAGGTTTACTTAAGAGAGGACATGTTTGCTCATTTAAATTCAGAGCTAAAACCACACCTATCAACACTGTCCATCAAGTCCACATTGACAGACTTTTCATATGTGGGAGCAGAAAAGCATGTATGCAACAAAAGACATATAAGCAACAGTCTTCCAAAGACTCACTAATTCAAAGGGGGAAAAAATGTAAAAAGCTAGCATATATGAGTATGTTATCTTCTTACCTTTGCAGTAAGTGTAAAGATCAAGGACACAGCAGGTTCCCACCACCGCCTCCAGGGGGATGATCTCATACAGCGGCATACGGAACAACTCATTCTGATAGAAACGCCGTGATGGTGAATGATGCGTCTCATGAGGACGGAAGTAGTGATGACCAAAGGCAAACCGCTCACCCCTTCAGATTTTGAGTTGATACATAAGAGACATGGAAATCAAACATCAGGGAATATCATGAGAACAATAATAACCTAGAAGCCTTTATATAAAAATATGTTTTTGTTTTCTATTATATATAACTTTATAATATAGTCTACTGAACATCATGCTGGCTGTTCAGATTGTACAGCAGAACTTACTTTTCATTCTTCCAGAGCTTCTCAATTCTGAAGATGTCGAGTTTGTCTCGATTGATGTGAGACAGGAGACGGTAAGACTGCCTGACAGGCTGCCCTTCAGGTGTGCGCCTGCTGTCTCTCATCAGATACACACAGTCACCTTTAAACAATACACACACACCAAGAGGTTATCCATGGTATATTGGGAAGTCATTTATGTTTATATCTAATTAAATGGCATTGAAAACCCCAGTTTAGCATGAGATTCATTTAAACACCGAGATACAATTCTTTAACTGTTTGATCCAACATTTTTATCTAGAGTGGGGAAATAAATCTCACATTTTAGATAGTGCTATATATGAGAATGGTCAAGATGACAGATGTGTCTTGTTGTGTTGTTGCTCTTTACAGTGACTGAAACTTTGAGCAAATGTGATAGCCATTTCTACTGTTTCCCTACCTTGATGTAGCAGCAGGTCATCTCTAAGGAGACAGATGTAGTAGACGGAGCCCGCCTGTGCATAGCTGGGCTGCGGTATCATGGGAACCTCCTATGGTGAGAACAACACATGCAGGCAATATGAGGCTGGTGATAAATTTGGCCTTATAAGGAGACATTAGTGACAATAACCTTCATGGCTGCTAGAAAGTGATGAACATACCCTATCTACAGGCCGAGGGTCACACTGCTCACACAGGTAGTGCTCTGCCTCAGTCTCCAGTCGCATGCAGTCAAAATGCTGCCACACCTATAACAACAAAATTATTGTTTTCACATAAACACAAAAAACTAAAACTGATTCTTCATAGCAGATTACTGGTCAGCTAGTATTTTCACAGAACCGCAGTTGTTCCACCAACACCGTAAACCACCTTGTTTTTTGTTTATCTAAAAATAGCAGACACTATTCACCGAAGACCAACTGCCCCCTGTCCTTGGGAAATCTCCTTGACAAAGTACTAGGTGAAGTCCCACGGGGAATTCAGACTTAAACAGGTGAAATCTATCAGCCACTGAGAACGAAGCTTGTTTTCAATGCCAGTAAGAAAGTTTTACCATCTTTTCTTACCATGCACTTTTCACATTGGATCATCAGGCCTTCGTCCTTGTACATTCCACAGATGCAACGGATGACGTCATCATCCTTGTCGTGAGACCCTCCGCTGTGATGGTGGTGTCCATGGTCACGCTCCAGCGAATCAGAGCTGTCTGCCTCACTGGCAGTCTCACCCACAATCTCATCAATCTGGACTGCAGCTTCATGACGAGCGCTGTAGTAGGCTTTCCTCAGCCGGCATACGTCCCTGCCTACAGATGACTTCCTTCCGTAATATTTCTGGTGGGAGAAGAAGACAGTTGGAAATGATTTTTAACAGAAAAATCTAAACGGTAGATCAATCAATTCAGTGACTCTGTAACTGACGGTGTGATGACAGAGCCTCACAAACCGCATAAAGAGATGATATAGGTCATACATAAACACAGAGGAGAGCACCTTTGACCTCAAACTAAACGCTCGTAATCAAATCATCAAGTCCAGACTTTCAAATGATCTACCAGCAAGTCTGTAGGAAATTCCCTGCAGGACAAAGGTCACTGACACAAAATGATACATTTCACTGACATAGCTTCAAAGCTCTCTATAGCGTAATAATCAACATTCCTCTCACCTTTCATACATTTGCCAAAAGGGGTCTTGGTATTCAAATTGTCCACTCCAAGCTCCTTTGACTGAAAGACTAAGCTACCACAAGAGCCTTCAAGTGGCACTTGTTTAAACTGCTAAGCTATACAGATGTAAATCAAAAGGGCTTGCAACTTGTGTGCAGAGGATCATCACTCAAGAAGTTAAATCCCATTTGGGAGGTGTGCATGAATAAGACAAGAGGAACTAAAAGCAATGACTGGGTAGTAGGATGAATGTGATGGAAGTGAACAGCAATGCTTTAAACAATGAGTTTGATTAGGCTTTTTATCGATTGAGCTTTAGTTATCTAGCATTATGTACAGGCTTGGAAATTTCCCCTGAATTATCTCTAAAGAAAACTGAAAGTTGCAGCAGCCTTATCGTTCATGCAATCAGCATATTTGGTTTGTAATGAATGCAGAAATAAATTACCCGACAGATCTAGAAAACTGAGATAGCTTTAACAACGCATGTAAATATTTTCAAATATTAGATGATGATCAGTTTGATAAACATTATGATGTTGGCTCAGTATCATTCATTCATAGCTCTGTTGGTAATTGGTTGATCCTGAACTGCTGTTTAACTAGCGGCTGCTTTTACAGCAAATTCCCCTTGGGGAAAAATGAAACATTACAAAAGCTGAACACAAGTATTTCTGTGTGGCTTCTGAGTAAATCAGATATTAGTAATCCTGAGAACAGGACTTTTTTTTTTTCTAGAAGAGGTTTCTCATCTCATCCTTGAAACTTCTGACTGGCTGTTGGGGAATTCCAAGCACTACATCTCTGGTGAAGCCTAATTGGTTAATATTTTCAGAGATTTTATTCTTTAAAACAGAAAATACTAACAATACAAAACACAGTAGAGCATCTACTTCCAGCTCATACAGCTCATGTAATAATCACATAAAACACAACATGCGCATAGTTTCCTTGTGTCTGCAGCTACAGTTCTGCTATGTTGCCATGCTCACTGGACTAATTCACCTAATCTCAATAGTTCAACAAATTATCTCAAATGCAAGAAGGACTGCACAACAGATTTTTAGTTCCTAATTCAGTTGATATTATAAGTAGTTAGTTTTATTCCATAATGTTTTATCTCATGATTGAAGGGATATCAAAAGCTCTATTCTTGTACTAACACGTGTTGATGAACTGAAAAGGGGGGAGGATAATTAATGGTAGCAGCTGATGAGACACCTGCCTACCTCAGCATTACGAAACACTTTCAGCATGTCCGTGTCAAATGCTTCCACAGTCTTATAATGGCCGGTGAGGATTTGCTTCTCAATGGTGCTCAGGTCCAGAGGGTCAGACACCTTCTCATAGTACTGGCTGTTCCTGATAGCATACAAAGACAACAGCATTAGTCTCACTAAATAAGGTTTGTCATCATTTTCAAAGTATAAAAGTCAATGTAGTGTCCAAGGATTTTGAGCACCAAATCTGTGATTATGACAGCTCAAGTATGGTGGTGTTGAAATAACATAAGGAGCTGGCATTATTTTGGCACCAACTGATTTTTATCGATACTGGAGGAGAAACAACAAACAAGCCATCATGGCTCGAATGTGTAGCAAAAGAAAAAAACTGTTACACTATGTGGGTACTGTACACTGATAGATCAGATAAAGTAACATTGCTGTCTGGAGAACAGTAAAACATTGTGGATGAATCAGTCAACATGCAGGTTTGCAATCTTACCTCTTCCTGGATGGTAGGTTCACCAGTGGAGCAGCAAGTGTCTGGCCAGTTGAGTCTGATGTAACAACAAAATAATAACATTTCTGTCATCATTTTCTTATCATTGTGGCTTATCAGTCGGTGGTTATGAGCATCAAGGCATTGAAAGATTTGTTTCAAAAGCCAAATCAGACTTCAGATCAGGCTACAGGTCAAAACAATGACAGCATGAGGAAAGTAGACATACGGCGTATGCCATGAGACTAACCCTTATAGCTGGTGATCATGTCACAAATCTCCTTGAAGATGTGTGCGAGGCGTGCAGTGCGTGTGACCTCTGTGTTTTCTTCAGCAGCAGCGAGTCTCCGTGTGCGTACCGACCGCGACGTCTGCAGAGCTGAGAACTGCGTCAGGAACACATCTGGAAACACAACATGGCCGTTATGTACGATCGGAGCTACATACGTAAGAGGGTTGTTTACAGCTAACTCAGAGATATACATTTACATTTCTCACGTCCTCCGCCTCTGTCCTCTCTAAAGTTTATCTTGACAAGAGTTCTCTGAAAATTCCTTTTACTTTATCTCCAAAACTTAAAGCTTGTACACTCACCTGACTTGATGTTCCCATCATCACGGATAACTCCTCCCCACCGTGTATACAAAGAAAGGCTGCTGGCATCCCTTTCTCTCTCACTCTCTCTTTTCTGCAGCTCCTGTTTCTCCCTCATTTTCTCCCAGTTTCTCAGGAGGAAAACTCTGTGGTTCAGCACAAACTTTCTGGTGATTGAGGGAGAGAAGGTGTGAGTATTTTCTTTCTTAACGACATTTAACCTCTTTCTCACAGCATTATATGGCTCAATTTGCCTCTGTACTTGCATTTGGGGAGGAAATGGGGAGGATCGTTGTTGCACATTCTAATAACATTGGCGTGACAGAGAAACACAAGTGTGGAAATTTACACGTGGAACTGCTGGTCATCTTTTCAGAGTAAGCATAGCATGCTTAGAGCTTGCTTAGGGTTTGCTAAGAAAATAAATCAAGGGGAAAAAAAGCCATATTCTTAGTCTTTAAAGTTAAAGACTCCAAATGGTTTTGTAGAACATGTGCATGGGTTTACAAATGACATTAGAGGACAATGCATAGTGCCAATGTGTACAGGAGTTTAGTGCTGCAGCAGAAGGACCACAAGTCCAGCAGCAAATCTGTCCAACTAATCAAAGGTCTTCCATAATTGCTCTTAAAGATGTACAATGCATTGTGAAAGTGATCTTAAACCATCAACACTACAACATCTAAGAGAAACAGCACAAATTGTACATATGACATAAAAATAAAAAAAACACATTAATCAGAGGATTACAAATCAGTTGTCATCTATTACTTTGAGTGAGCGATTCCAGTAGATTTATTTATATAAGCTTTACAGAAATCATGACCATGTTTATTAACAAGGATTTTCTCTCATGTATGATTTGTGTGTATTTACTTCTCTCGGTTAGACATGGGCTTCATGATGAGATGAGGATAAAACTTGCTGCTGTCACTTGACTCTTCCTCCTGCAGATATAGAAAGTAGCATTAAAACAAGTATTTGTGGGAAATATGCATTAGCCTATTAGCCTTAAAGTTACACCTGTCTTCAGTCACATTCGATCTAAGTTTTTCAACTCACTTTCACAATGTAAACATTAACCCACAATTATTATTGTTGACGTGTAAGAGACTATATTTCATGCAGTAAATTTCAAGTCGTGAGAGTGAGTCCTTATTCCAAAGCGTAAGCTTTCAGGTATACTGAGTTGTGTTTCAAGAAACTTTGTGGGCCTCTTAGAGCACCACTGAGACAGAGACATTTTTGCCTTACATAAATACTTAACCTGATATTTAACAAGACGATGCCAGTCTTGGATACATCTTCCATCAAACAGGCAATAAACTGGGCAGGTCACACGAGGTAATAGCTTTGAGTGGATTTTCCTCTGAATTTTCAATGAAATGGTTGCTTTTCTTTCACAAAAGTGTTAACAAGTCTTAACTAAAAGTTAAAATGTCATAATTAAGTTAACTCTTAGTTCTTCTGTTCATTCATCACTTACTCGTTTCTTGAGTTGGTGTTTTGACTTCCTCTTCTCTTTGAGACGACCCAGCCGACGAGCCCCTCCTGTTTTTCCAGGCAGGCCGTTAATACGCTGGCTCTTCCCTCCGATGATGCCCCGGCAGCTCTCTGATCCACACTTGCACACTTGCTGTAGAGGAAAGCATAAGACAGAGCCGACAAAAAAGAAAGATTATTTAGTGTGGAATGTTGAAGAAGAGGCTTTGCTAAGATTGAAGCTTCAGCAATGATATGTCTCAACAGTTGAGCAAATATGGACAAAATCCTTTTTTTTTTTTTTTCCAAATTTATGTTATACAAAGAAAAATCTAATTTCAAGCTGTAAATCACTCAAACTGAACTTGGATTCTTTCTTTTTTTTGTTATTTTTATGCATTTTTTCCCCTATCGTTATCAATAATTGCCAGAAATTGTAGGGTGGGATAAGAACCTGTTCCAGCTCCGGAATGAGTTGTTTGTCAAAAAAGGTTTGCAAATCACTGGTCCATGAGGAGGACAAAGTGCCTCACCTGCTCCTCTGTATTGAAGGAATGGAAGTTGTAGTCATAGGTGAGTTCTGTGCCACTGGTGATTTCCTTGAGAGCGAAGAGACCAATCCTGTACACCCCATTCACTGACCTGAAAAACAGAAATGAAATGACTGAACTGACTTCTCAAAGAAAAACATTTGACCCCTGTAAAAATGCAGATTTCAAGTAAAAGGAAACAAAATATTTAGGAAGACATTTTTCCACTTTTCATAGTTTATAGTAGGTTCTGGTTTGTTGAGAACTTTCTGCTGGAGAAGCTGTGGAGGAATTAATAATAGACAATAAGTAATTCAATCAAGCTATTTTAGCTCAAAATAAAGTTATATAACCCTGCGATGGACTGACACAGGATCAAAACACAGACTGTTTCAATTTGATTGATGGATTTTGCTTTAGTGTTGTTTCACTTTAGTTTCTGTTGTCTTTAAGTCTTGTAATTTGGTATCTTGTGTTATTTTGTAGTCACACCCTTGTATGTTGTTTTTTACTTCTTCCGTCCGTCTATCTATCAATCTATTCTATCTATCTATACATCCATCCATCTATCTAAACCCATGGTTTCTTTTGTTCTCCACCAGGTCATAGGCATCATTGTGTTGTCAGTCTTTCCTTGCCTTCATAGGTTTTCCCTCAGTCTGGTTTCTTTCTCTGTTTATTCATTTGGTTTGTTTTGTGTTCCTATAACCTGTTGTAGCAGTGCCTTTTGTTGTGGACCAATAAACTTCTGACGCCTTCATCGGCCTTCCTCCTGTTTGGTCCAGCGCTTGGGTCCTGCCCCCCAAACCCACACCACACTGTGACACAGAGGTGTCTTTACTTACAGTCTTACACCCATTTACTTTAATTCATAACATGAATGGACAACATGGACTGATCCCTGCTTGAAAGTCATTTAAAAAGGCCTAGCTGTGCTACACTTTGGTAATTTAGTTTTTCTGTAAGTTTGATTTTGATTTAGGGAGGAAAAGTCACTACAAATGTTGATTTTAAAAAAGTGGCGAAGAAGAGGTAATGCAACACTTCAGCCTAGAATCAGGTTTTCTTGTATTGATTTCAAACAGCTATAGCTACATCTCACAAACATGTTCGAAAAGTAGTTAAACTATATCATACATATTTTACAACTGGGACAAAAAGTAAAGAACAGCTGTGGCAAACACAGTGAAATTTCTGATAGCTTTTGCTCCAGCTATTTACTGGTCTTCTAAGAATAAAGCACACTTCTCTGCTTGCCGTCCATTTGATAATTTATTCCTTCTATGGGGGTAAAATGCTGGTTCAGCACATTGTTTTCAGGCACTACAGCTGTATCTGAGGACCGGCTGCATATAATCTCTCTTCTTTGGTAAGATGGATGACTTGTCAGGCTTTGTGCTAAAAATCCTCCACCCTTGTGGAGTCTTATTTCAGCTGAGCCCCTCCACATCAGGTACTCATATACAAAGGCTGGTGCCCTGGATTATGACTTGGTCTACGCTGAAGCACAGAACTCGTCAAGGACATTGGCTGTCCACAATCAAATCCTCTGAGGGTCAAATGGTGTTGACACATACTGCACATTCACTAACAACTAAAGAAAGTTGCAAAGGGAGGGTCTGCTTAACCAGGTCTCCAACTGCTACGAATTCAGCCATGCTGTGAGAACAACCCCTCAGGAAATCAGTGAACTGTTTTGGCAGGGTTCAAGGACTAGAAGCCATTATGGTCTGTGAACACAGGCAAGAAGTGAGGTGATCTCATCAGATTACTACCACACAACCGCATTAAAGGGGTTGGGCTTTCAAGGTAGAGCCTTCTCACTTCCAGTGAAGTGAACCTGCTACATATGTACCTTTTAAAGTTACTGTGTACCCAAACCAGAGCATAAAACATTACCGTGTTTAGACTGCAACTACTTCACAATGTCTCAGGTTAAATTGATGTCTTCCAATTCCACACAGACATGGATAAAAACAGATGTACTTAGAATTATACTTATGGACAAGATGGAGAAGCAAGACTTTTTGGGGCCTGGTCTGGATAATTTAATTTAAATATCTTCCTATGATTTCCATATTTGGCCATTTCTGGCATTTTCACTGTTTGTTTTTTAACAGAAGGAAAAGAAAACTACAGAGCTCAGCTGATTAGGCACAGATAGAAGTTAATAAAATGATTACGACAAAAGACTGGTCTTTCTTCCAGCTCAATGCCCTTAGGCGGCCTACGTATTTAGAAAATAAAATATTTAATAACTAAGCATGAACAATTTCCAGTCTGATTCTCTTCTTCAGTCTCACTGTTTAACATCATGCCTTAATGTCCTTTGTAACCAAATTAACCTGACAAACTGTCCTGATATGGTAAACAAAACTAACTTTTACAGCTATTTAGAATGAAATTTGTGCTCCATATTTTTCATCACAGCTTAATTAATTATAGTTTATACTGGGTCCAACTAAAAGACCAACCAATAAAATTCTCATGCTCACACTAAGCAAAATATATTTTCTTGGTCAAAACTAAAAGAACCAAAAAGCCATAACTAGTTCAAGGCTGCTTTGACACCCACCACTTCTGCATCTCACAGTTGGGTTCACAGCTGTGGTTTATGAAGCGTGCCTCATTGCCCATTCGGTAGCTGTCAATCACCATGCCGCTATCCAGGTTCAGACAGTATTGGCCACTGTGGGAGAAGTACTGCTCCATCATACGGCTCCTAAAACATGGTAAATATGAAGCAGCAGGATAAAAGATTATAAATAATCTCCCAGATAAAGGTTGTCCTAAACCGACAGCAGGAATAATGGTGTATATACATACATACATACATACATACATACATACATACATACATACATACATAAA
>JAOXYM010000018.1:18545235-18565151 GCA_028567055.1 Leptatherina wallacei
GGTCAGTGAAAATTGTAATGGCACCTGGCATGCATTATTTTCGTATATATGCACACGTAGTTCGGCAAGTTAAATCAAAGTTATATAACTCCGCTAAGGGCGTCACCATAGCAATGCCTTAATAAACTGGTTCAGTTCAGCTGGCTTTTGACAGGTGAATGAGAGAATCGCGTTGCAGCATGGAACGCTTGTTTAGCATGAAAAGTACATTGAGGCAAACATAAAAAAATAATCATTTGTTATGAAATGTTTACCGTGTGGGACCATGGTAAAAGCGGATTAAACAACTCGGACCCGTGCATCATACGGTTTTAATGCACTTCGCGGAGGAACACCACTCCACTGCGGATCGTGGTATTTTAGACGCCGCTTCGTGCATTAAAACCGTATAATGCACGGGTCCTTGTTGTTTAATCCTTACGTATTTTATAATTTTTTACATCCATAGTATATGGCAATCATGCTGAAAGTTTTCTTTGCATAGTAAATGAGCCTACTGTCTCACCTGAACTCCTGCTCACTAACCACTTCCCCCAGGTACTCAATGATGAACTGTCCAGAGCGGAGACTTTCCTTGGTGCGAATGCCCCAACCCTTTCCCTCAGCACGGAACCGCTCAAGACACTGAACCCACTCATGTCTCTGGATGTGCTGGTTGTCACAGTGATCACCACATGGACAAGTGCTGGGAGAGCATTCTGCAAAGCTCATCCTGCAAAAATGTGAAAAAATAAATAAAATTATGCTGTGAACTGGCATTTCTTAGTTGTTTTGACAGCGTCCATGCCCTCTAAAACTCCAATAATTGTGGAGAGCTCATTTTTCAAATACATTATCATCTACTAATGGCAAACCTGTGAAAAAGTGCATTTTATACTGTTGGATGTCTTTACCTATTCAGGCAATCATCCAGACAGCCTTTTTCAGTCTGGGTGTCAGGAAGTCTGCAGTTACAGGTAGTTGTTTCATAGCCGGAGAGAGGCTTCACATCTACATAGACGTCTGAGACACAAAATCAGGGGATTACCATTTCACATCTGCACTTTTTTGACAACTTCAAAACATGTCATATCTTCAACTCCTGTTTTTTCAAAAAATGCATAAAAGTGACAAGAAGTTTGACAATATTTAAAGTAGCCAAGGTAACAGCAAAGCAAGCATTGGTGACTGGAGTGCCACAGATAAGCATGGAATTGGTTGCATATAAAAAGACCGAGCTAGAAAGCATATGTTGTCTGATTCAGCAGAACAAAGCCAGTTACTCACTTGATCTTATCTTTTTATAAAGGGGGACATCAGGCCTCTTGTAAAGCTGAAAGGCAAAGGCATGATGGTAAAAAATACAAGTTTAATGACAAAGAAGTACTTATACCAAGAGCTGTGATTTTAATTTGATAATAGAGCTCGTGAGTAACATAACATTAAAACATTGGCGGCACTAAGCTTTGTGGGTAAAGGCGGCGCAAAAACTGGTCCTTCCCTGTTGTTTACTATAACTTCTACTGAGAGCAGCAACATTGCTTCTTCATTCAACTTTTGGATAAGTAGCGATATGTGGAGTAGCCGCTATGTTATAAACTGTCTGAGCCTTTGTCACGACCACAAAGGTAAACATATCAATCCAGGGATAAGTTAAGGTTTTTTGCTACATGAAAGAAAAACAATACTAGCCATGTTAGCTATGTAACCAAGAGACCCCGTATGGTAGGGATTGCGGCTGTAAAACAACCAAAAATCACCTTCGACGGGAAAATCCCAGCACACGTGGTGGCGTGCTCAAGGCATTTTCATAAAGGTAATTTCTAAATTACTCCCAAGTATGACGGTGTGGTGCCGATAGCTATGTGTTGTAGCTTGCAGGACTGGGTCACAACACAACCACAAACGCTTCGTATAAAGAGCTGAGAGTAATATTGTTTATAGATTCCCATTTTACGTTGTTTACATGAAATTATGCATCATCATTTAGTAAATAACATGACGGGCTGATCAGACTTAAGAGGGAAATGAACGTTCATTTCCATCCATTAGTTAATGTTGCTTTCACAAGTAGTTGCTAACGTTAGCATTGCTGGTAGTTTTTCACCACACAAACAAATAGATGAATTTGAAGTGCATACAAGTACAAATTAAACTGATTGTACTTCCTCTTGGTATCAATTTTCTTTGTGTTTTCAGGCAAGCCTGCTTATGAATGCTTGAGTGTGATGCTGGCACCTTCATTACACCTGGGCCATACAGAGTTTAGACCTTCAAGAGGTTTACCTTGAAGAGACTACAAGCACCTTAGGAAATAAAACAGCATCTGCAGAACCTGTGGAAATACCATCAGTATCTGCTCCTCCCCGTGACAACACAGATCATGATCCAGCTCCACTAAACCTGCATGGGTAAACTAAGTCAAATCCAGATCTGATTACTTTTTTTTCCTGCTGTTAAATTGCCCATGTTTTTTTGTTTTCGATTTTTATTGTCAGAGCCTTTTGTTTTTCTTCTTCTTTTTTTAAAAACATCTTTTTATTTAAAGCACCTTGACTTCCCTTTTGAATACTAATTGTTGCTACGCAACTGTTCACTGTTATTTCCATCAGACAACACTGCAGCTGTAACTGTGATGGATGCAGGACAGAGGACAACACTGCAGCTGTGACTGGGATGGATGCAGGACATTTCCATATGCCAGCACTGACTCTGCTTGACAAGATTATGGTTGTGTCTTGTACATTGACAACTACATCTCCAAGTATTGTAGTGAAGCCTTCGTTTTGAAGCTTATACCTCAGATGGAGCTTGGGGTGCATGTTCAGTCTTTGACATTGATTTTAAAGACGCACTACTTAACTTTTGCCATTTTCTCAGTGACGTGCCCCCTATCGACAGCTAATTTGGCATCCATCTTGCATCCTACCTGTACTGTGAGTTCTCTCCAGACAGTAAAAACCTGTCTTATCTTGACTCTTGTCTTATCTCTTGCTCTGCCTCTCTTTTGGAACACTGAGTTTTAACGTAGAACATTAAGGAGAGGGTCTTTAATGTGAGAACCACTGATTTGTTTTTGTTAAGGTTATTTTGTAGGGGATCCGATTAAGTGTAATAATTTTATTTGGTGTGATATTTTACCTTGATTCCAAATGCTTTACTGTTGTATGTTTGCAAATAAAAATGGAGAACAAATGTGGTTTTGGCCTCATGTATTCATGGAAGTCAAAATACTAAAAAAAATCAAGAAACACACACACAACAGTCAAACTTGTGTAAATAGGGTAAGACAAGTGAAGTGGCACTGTGAATTCAAACATCCATGCTCTTAAAACCTTGAACAAATCCAAAAAAAAAAGAAAAGGTACGTAAAACTAATAGCCCTGTGATCGACTGACCACCTGTCGAAGTGTACCTGCCTCTCGCCTGCTAATTGCTGAGATAGGCTGCAGCTTTCCTGTAACCCTGAATTGGAATAAGTGTAGAAAATTAATGAATGAATTAAACAATTTGAATGGGCATTCCCCAAAACCCATTTGTTAGCAGCGCTTTTTTATGAGGTGATTTTCAGTTATGTTTGCATGTGTCGCAAAACCATAGCGTATAGCTTAGATTAACATAGCCTGAGAGAAGTTAAGCAATAAATTCAAGTCGGACATCCACTCATTGTGTTTGTAAGGGCCTAGCTCTTTAACGCCTCCTATTTTCTCTTTATATTCTATCTTAACGTTTTTTTAAAAGTTCTTTTCAGTACAGATACGTTGTTTTACTTCACTCGGTCCACCCTGTACGGTATGTTTGGGTCTGTGTGCCGCACTTTCCCACAATGCTTAGCGCTGCAATGTCACACCAGCAAGTTCTATCGGTCAGTTTTTTGCTCTGAGCTTGATAAAACCCTAAAAACAATTCTGCTCAATAAAATTGATCACCTGATCATGTTTCCACAACCATAGGATGTCATAAGGCAACTGGAAATCAATGCGCTTCTGTCTCAGGTACTTCCCTGAAAACACAAAGCAGGGGAAATTTGGTGCGAGAAAAGAAGGAAATAACTTTATATCATGATAAGAAATCATAGTTTAGTGTACTTATTCTCTGTATATCCATAAGAAAATTGTATATTTTATGTTTCATCTTATTGTAAATACTGGCAGATAATAACAGAAGAAGGGAGCTGTTCCTTGCAGAAGGCTCATTTAGATAATTTTGCTGAGCTGACAATACAGGCCCTAAAGGGTTCAGAAAAAAAAACTTTTCTAGGTTTTACTTTATTTCTCAGTAAGTTATTCGCGGAATCCAACTTTATGGCAGGTCAATTTTACCTCAACATGCAGAAACATGACTGACTTACCAAAAACTAATTACAAACATAAAAATAGTAGATTAGAATAGTAAAGGAAAAAACACTGGTCAATTAATTACAGCATTCAAACTCACCAACATGTATTGGAGCAGGAAACAATCCATATTCATGTTCCCCAGGTATGTATTCCAGCTTCTCTTTCTTTAGCTGCAGAAGCTGACTGCGGGGGCTGCACAAGAGGGGGAAAAGGTGTGAAAGCAGCTCACTGAAAGGTGCAGAAAACTGAAAGAGGCTTTTTATAAAAAAAAAGATTCAAGAATATTAAATAAATGAAAAGACAAATAAATAAATGAACAAACATGAAAAAAATCTAATAAAATAAAGTATTCTGAGTAGAAACACATGCTTGTTTAACATTTCTGAAGGACTCACTCTTCAGTCTTGTACACATCAGAGTATAGTCCTGCTTTCTGGAACTTCTTCTTCGGGGGTCTGGCTGCTCTCTTCTCTCGTTGGCTGGTCATGGGCATAGATGAAGCTTGCTCTCTGGAGACAGTGCCTGAGCGCTCCGGGGAGCCCTGGCCATCTGGCTTGCTTTCCATTGGGCTAAAAACAGAATCTTGAGTTAGTTTCTAATGTCAACTGTACTAAACAAAAGTTTCCTATCCTACAAACACTCAATTTGAGCATTAGTATAAATTCCAGATCTGAGACTATAAGCTTTCAAAACGCAACAGTATAATGAAAATTTCCTTACCTCTGAAAGTGCTGTTGCTCTTCTGGCCCAGGCCAGCTTCTTCCTGTTCCAGCTTTGGACCTTGCTGCCAAATTGCCCAAGTTCTCCTCTCTTTTTGGTAATTGTTCCTCAGTCTCTTCTACCATCCTGTCTTCTTCAACCTCCTCCTCCTCCTCCTCTTCCTCATCCCTGTCTCTGTCCCAGTGCTTCCTCTTCTGACTTTTTCGACGTTGTCCCTGGACTACCGACTCAATGGCATCTGAGACGGTATCGCCCTCCCACCCTCTTCCTCCCGACAGCCGTTCTCCCCCACCGTCCCTGTGCCTGGTCTGATTCAACTCAAGCACTGGGGCTGGGGATGGTGGTGGGGAAGGCAGTGGGTATTTCCTGGGACGTCCCGGGCCCCTCTTCTTCACCACATTGTTTCCTGTGCGAGCTTGTCTCTGCAGCTTTTTGGCACGCAGAATTTTGTTGACATGATGCAAGCTGTGTTTGGGTGGCTGTACTCGATGGGAGTGAGGGGGCAGGGAGGCATCAAGGCAGCAGTCCTGAGAGGGAGAGAGGCAGGAGGAGGAGGGTGAGCTGTGGGAGTGAAACAGAGAGGGCTGGTGATGGTGCTGATGCCGATGGTGGAAAGATCCTTCAGATCCTTCAGGGGTTGGGAGAGTAACACCTCTTGTCGGGATACCTGATGACCCTGGAAAAAGAAACAGCAAAGTGATGCAGTATATACAGCAGTACATGTCAGAACTCCAAGAGACATTGTTAGTGATGACAGCTGGCATGAAGACAGTAGGGGTATCGAGAGAGTACCGTACAGTTTTCCTCCATAATCTTCAACTCTCCTCTCTCTTCAAATCTCTTCTTACATTTCCATTTGTCTTGCACTCATATTTCACTTTTGTCTTCCATCTTGCCATCCCCCAGCTTACTATTCCAAACCCCTATATACTCCAATGTCTGTTTTTATTTACTGTATGTTTAAGTAGTGACTCCATGCACAAATACTCCCTTGTTTGACAATGTCTTAATGCTAAATGTATCAAAAGAATGCTACAAATTCAAAAGAATAACATACGGTAAACATTACGAAGAAGCTTAAGCAAATACTAAAGGACACTTGCAACAGAGTGAATCATTAATCAATCATTTAAAAGATCATGAATCAATTAAACATTACTCAAATCAGTAAATCTTAACTACACTGGCTGTATGACCTAAGTAATTCTAGGGCCTAACTCAAACTCTCTTTCATAAACATATAAGGATAGCTAAGGACATCACTGACATGTAATTGCTCCTGTATGTTGTGTATGTTTTTCATGTAGTGCAATAACCTCCAGACAAAGTTAGGTGTGTGCAGAGATGGTTTCATCCATTGATGAACTTCCTATCACTTGAAAAGTAGCAGACCGTCACATTGTACTGTTAACATCATCATTATGTCAGACATCAGTCTCGACCTTAGCAACATCAAAGCATCCGACACTTACAATGAAAGATTGAATCAATTTTGTACTAAGAAAGAGCACACTTTAACCACTCCCTGATCCCAATTTAATTTGGTTTGTGAATGAATTCATTTTTATTTTAAACTGGAAACTTGGCATCAATTCTAAACAACTACACATACTCACATATGCTCTTTTCCGCTAAAGAATACATTGTTAATATTTCAACATGTTTTCCAGTTAAATCTACAGCTGCCCAAGAAAGGCTGGGCAGTTTTTTTGTTTACAACTAGATAATGATATATTTAGCAATATAATTTGACACTATTTACCTTGTAAATCTGTGCTGGAGTGTTTCTGCTTACTAATTCACTATTTCTGACTTGCTTTTCTGTCTGATATTAGGAATCAATTTTTATTCAGATACAATATATGGGAGCAAGCAGGTGAGAACCAAACATGTGTTTGGTTCTCCTGACACTGGTTGACTGTAGGAAGAAAGCAAATTTGTAGTGTTTCAAGGTACCTCAGTACTGGGCAGACTGCCCAGGGTTGAACACTGTGTACAAAAGACAGAATAGTATTTATAATACTAAGTATTTGGATTCTGCTTACTATCAGCCAGTCTCATGAGTAACCTGCAATTACTTCTTTCCAACTTTTGGATTTAATACCATACTTTTCAGCTGTTTTTATTCTTATTTCAACAGACAGAAGTTTGGACACCTTCCCATTCAGTTTGAATAAGTTATAGATTACTATTATCTAGTTAAGGTTACTGTTTGTTGCCCAAACAAGGTTGGGTGTAACATGTTGTTAAATAATATATTAGAGAACTCAAATTATTATTATCATTATTTTTGTGGTAACTACTAAACTTGAGAGTTAGTTAATAAAGTGATCTGTTACTGGTCACTTTCTGTAATGAGCATTCAGTTATTATTGATGTTACCAAATCAGCCTTTGCATGTTGTTGCCACAAAAAACGTAACAGAAAACGGAACCCTCATTCACTAAGCAAGACGGCAGAAAGGATGTTGTGGAGGTTTTTACATTATTCAGAATTTGTGAGTGAAAAGGACAAGAGCCATCAATGTGAAATTCATATTGTGACTGGTTGATAGCAAGTGGCTTTCAGCAACTGTCAGTGACTGTCAGCGAAGAACTCCACATCAGTGTTGAAGAAGCATCTGTAGCCTGAGCATAGCTCCACAATACCGGTGATTTCACCAGTGCGACAGCACCACAAAAAAATGTGTTTGGCTTTTAACTTGTTTAAATTTACAACTTGAAGGGAAATTAATGAATATGTTGCTGGGGAAATGAGACACTGCCCACAAATGTAAAGTCACCATCTTTCTGTAATGTATATAAAATCCATACAACTTGTTAAGCTAAATGTTTTAAGACCAACACGCGTCTGTTATTAGCCAACAGAGCTATCAGATTATTCACCATAAAACAGACTATGTAATGCAGTAAAGCAGTCAGCATAGTCAAAAATAATTGTCAGACTTAATAACTGAAGTGCACAAGAAACTGCAAAGGAGTGATTATATTTGATCATGCAAAGTAACAAGTGTGACTTTAAACAAGTGTAACACAATAATGTAGATAATTACTTCTTAATGGCAGTAGTCTAGTAATCTCATTCGCCACTCTTATAAGCAACTTTACTCAACACTGCTCTAAAAAAATGCATGGTAGGCTGTGTGCATACCTGGGCAGCCCGACCAAAGTCTGTTTGTGTGTAGCACAGATACTTTCTCACCTCACATTCTGAATGAACAAATACAGTCAGAAATGTAAAAGTCCATGCGCTGCCCTATCCAAGGCTTCTCTTTTACATCTCCCCCCCACATCTGACTACACATTCTCCTCTGTCAGTGTATATTTATCTACTTCTGTCATTCCCCTGTCTTGCGTGCTAGCTCAGTCCCCAAACTCTACCCATGGCCTCCCCTACTGTTACAGTGCCGTATGTGACTGCTGGTTGACCCAAAGTCCTGAGCTTTAATCCAGGATTACCTTGGCTTGATTTGAATTGCTCAATAGGGACCTTTAAACTTCCCATGATACAGACGAGCACATTAACATTGGATTAAAGTCATTACCACTCATTCTACCAATGGCTCACACAAACATATGCAGTACATTACGTCTACTCAGCAGGCATAAAGAGACACACAATAAAGGAAAACCACAGCTGAGGAGGTGTGTACCACATCACCAACATTAGCTAAGCCCAGGTACTCATGGATAGGACTAGCCCTCATATTGTGGGATTTTTGAGGGAAACATCATCTAAAAATATCACATTAAAAAAAAAATACTCCAACCCTTTAGTAAGATTAACATTGGCAAAAAAAAAAAACCCTGTCAACTGTGGCCAACTGTGACCCTTCATCCTCACAGTAAAGTCAGTTCAATTAATCACACATGTAAGACAGTTAACATTAGTAAGAGCCACCAAATGTCAGACAATGAATGCACAGGGGATGCCCCTGACTCTTTTTCAGTGTTGTTTGTTCAAGCCACAACTGAGGTACGGATGTTTCAGTGGTAACCACTGCACAATCTCTCAACACACAAGAAAGGATTTTCACGAGGCACATGTGTGGATGCGTAGAATCAAGCAAAAATTTGAAAGCCTGCTCGCTGCACCATATGGCAATGTTTGAAACGATTACTTCCCCACAAAAACAAGCCAGGAGTTCATGCTAGATCTAACTGACTGCATATAGTGCCAGTTTCACCGTAACTGTGCCAAACCACAGAGCTCATTAGACATTAGTCAATTGTATTCAGACAGAGAAATCATAATGCAGCTACATCTGAACTATTTTTGGTACACAAATTACACCGGTAACCTTTAACAATGTCAAAGTGAATCTGGGTCAATAGATTTTTTTTGTGCTGAACAGCTAATTTAAGTCCCAAGCTTTTTGAGCTGCATGAATGATAGGGAATGAATGCAGTAAATTAAATGCTTAAGTGCAGAAAAATTAAGTTTATTAAATGAAATTGAGTTCAGTTCATCACAACTTCCTACTGCATTACCCTTATCTCTCAGGACTGCATCACAACCTTTTTATTTCAAAATAACTGTTAACACTATACATAATGATCTTAAAATTTTAATTGTTTTTTTTTCTTTATACTTTGTAGTGCTATATGGTTCAATGACCATAAAGATTTCTGATTCTATTTCTTTTTGTATAAACATAAAGGGCATTTAGCTACAACTCTCACAGTGTTTTTACCATGTTCTAACACTTGTATCAGTTTATTGTTGCATGCACCGCTGTACGCAGCCTAGTCACACAGATCACTTAATAGTTTGAATCAGTCAAATTTAAAATACCTGAATTTCTCCTCTCTGCTGATGTTGAGCGATCCTTTCTTATCGGCCGATCAATGTGGGAGAAGTTGGAGCTCTCCGTCTCTGTCTTTCTGCTCCTGCCTCCCTTCAGTGAAGTGCGGGTGAGAGCAGAGGCAAACAGATTTGTAAGATTTGGAGAGTCGTGAGCTTCTACATCATCTGTGGGTGTGAGAGGTTCCTCATCCTCACTGTCTGAACAGCCCGCCGGGTCTTCTGCACGTCCATCTGAGAACGAGCCCTGGCAATGTGCCCCTTGACTCCGTGAAAGCTTAGAGTAGTCCGCTTCAGAGCTGCCCATCCTGAACCAGGATTCTACTGGATGATGGCCTTTAGAGCTGTTACCCAATGTAAGCCTAGAAGGTCCGAGACAGGACAAGGAGCTCTCTTTGCGCTTGTACCTTTCTGCAGATGAGGAAGAGGAAGAAGAGGGGGAGTTGGCAGAAGTAGCAGCAGCTTGCTTGCTGGCAGTTGTACTGGAGGTCTCTCTTCCAAAGCGGCATCTTTGTAAAGACTCCGTCATCCCCAAACCAACAACTCGCTCTCCTTTACCTGATGCTCCTTTGTCAGAAATCCCTGTACTAACCCGACTCCCTGATCCACTCCTTGTTGCTTCGTCCCTGTCTTCCTCAGAGCAACGCTCTCTGTGTTTGTGTCTGTGTTTGTGTTTATGGTGCCAGTTGAAAGAAAGCTCAGAGGACATGGGTGGGAACAGGACAGGAGACCTTCCTCCCCCCAAGTACTCTTGTCTAAGCAGCTTATGTTTTTTCTTGTGAAATTTTGAGGGATTCAGCAGAAGATGAGAAGGGTGGTGATGATGCATGTAAGATGTGGGGGGAGGAGGAGGGAAAGATGCAGAGTGGTGAGAGTGGTGGGATGGGGCTGTATGAGGTGATTGGTGGTGTGGATGAGGATACAAAGCGCTTGCTGGAGGATAGCCTCTATAATAGCCCAAACCCAGGGGCCCTGATGAGTAAGGAACCCCATAGGAGGGGTGGTAGAAACCTCCACTTGAGAGTGGAAATCCAAGCCCAGGTACAAAGGGAACTTCAGACATAGACTCTCTAAGTTTGGGAGGCCGTCCCCGTTTCTTCTTCATGTCTGGTTTACGAACATAGTGCAACGGATCGCAAGAGTACGCAGGATGGGAGTAAAACCTGCCAAAATTAACCCTGAAGATTGTAGGTAGCAGATCCCTGTGAACATAATGATGAGGAGGAGGTCCACCTGTGCCTCCCATTCCACTACTGGCTCTGCTCCCCACCCCTGGCATTCTACTTGTTCCTGCTGCTATGCCTATTCCACTGCCCAGTCTGTGACCTGTCGGACGGTGTGTTATCCGAATTTCACTTAGCATCACAATTATTTCATCCAGCTCAGCAAGAAAGTCTGGGTCAAGCCGCCGAGAACGCATCTGCAAGTATTTCTTCTTTCGTTTCCTCTTTTGTCTCTTTAGCTTGTCGTACCCAGGGCATCCGTGGCTACGGCGTTTACACTTGTGCTTATGTTTCTCCTTATGGCCTATCAAAGAAGAGGCGGAAGCAGCTGGGTGGGGTTTCCGAGGATCAGGTGATGACCTTGTCCCATGGGGGGATGGAGAGGGTGAGGGATGTTCCATAAGTACAGCAGAGTGTCGACGCCGGTTTCTGGAATTAAGGCCCATCCCTGGAGCCATGGCTGAACCAATGACACTTGGCATTAATAATCCACTGCCCATTCCGGGCAGCATCCCAATTCCACCCAAGCCACCTGTCCCTCCAGCTTTCTCACCACGGTCAGATGTGCTGTTATTGTCTGTTCCTATGCCACTGTCGCTGGGCACTGTCTCCTCACTGTGTGACTCACTAACTGGTGATGGAGTGGCTTCTTTTAGCTCACTAAGAGGAGCAGGGGAAGTGGGGTGGAGTGGCCTGGGAGGAGAAAGCTTATGATAATGGTAGTGCTGCCTGTAATGATGGTGATGGTGAGGGTATCCACGGTAAAATGACTTTTTCTGGGAAGCTGCTGTGGTTATGGAGGCTGACGTAGAACCCAGTACTTTATTAGGGGCTGAAAAGGTTGGGGGAGGGAAGGAGAATGTGCTGTGGCTATGATGTGTGTTAGAATAGTGAGAGTGACCTGAAAAGTGCACTGTGCCCGGTTCCACAAAGCTGGCATCACTGATGGGACTGTGGCCTCCACTAGATTGTGAGAGGGAGGGGGAGGGAAATACCTCTGAGGAAGTGAGCTGGTGCTGTTGCTGTGACTGTGTTTGATGATGATGGTGATGATGGTGATGATGATGAGGTGAAGTGGTGTTTGGAGATAGAAAAGGTTCTGGTGACAACGTTGAGGTTGTAACATTCGCCGCTGTTTTTGGTTTACGGCCTCTCCGCTTACCCATATATATTGTTCCCTTTTTACTGACATTAATTTGAGGCCCTAATTTTCCCCCAAAAGAAGCAGCCAAGGAGGATAATGACTGGGTCGCAGATTCCCCAGTGCCAGACACTCCACTGGTGCTGACTTTAGGAGTGTCTTCTGGTCTTGGACCTAAAAGGATCTGACTGAGAATACGCTTCCGCTTCACACTTTTCAGCTGATTGATCTTTCCAATAATAGTTTTCATGATAAGCTGCCCGTTTCCTTTGGTGTGGAACCCTTTGTCTCCCATGTCTCCTGCTTCTGGAGCCAATGTAGGAGGCTGACCCTCTTGGGGTAAGGTAGGAGGAAGGCGCTTGGGACGTCCGCGTTTTCTAGGCATAGGTTTAGGAGGGTTTAAGTCCACCTCTGGGTGAAGAACAGGTGGGTCCTGCTCTTCTTTGGACTTCAGCAATGATGAAAAGACCTTGGAAGGTGCCAGCTTTTTAGAAGGGTTCCCAGGGGATGGTGCATCGAGCCTTGGCATTTTGGATTTTGGCCTTCCCCTCTTCTTAGGCTGGGGTGGGAAGAGCTGTGACACTGCACTATGTGGCACAGGATTTGGTTTGACCTTATTTGGGTTGGGAGGCCTGCCAACAGGTCTTTTGACTGGTGGCAATGGTGTTTCCAAGCTTGAAGATAAAGGCATGGTGGTTTTGTTCTCACTGAAGAGACAGTCCTGGCCTGCTCTTTGAATCTGTGTCATTTTCAGTACTCGAGTCCACCGGGGTTTCCTTCCTCTGCGCTTTTTAAGGGGCTTGCTGTCCTGCTCTGCAGGTGAATCTATGGATGAATCAGGAGAATCATCTCTGAGAGGTGTGTGTGGGCTCTCATCATCATCTGGCTCTGATGGAGAAGGTGCCCTTTGTCTAACAGGCTCAGAAGGACTGCTAGTTCGACCTGGGCGAGTGATATCCTGGTTGGGACTGCGTTTACTTGGACTAGGGCTCTTGCCCCTCTCGGCACGCAGTGATTGATTACTCATTCCTTTGTCTTTCCCCACTAGCTTTCCTGTTGCTGCTGAAGGAGGGCACTTGGTTAAGTCTCTAGGGCTGTCACTGTCCTTTTCCCTCTCCCCTGCACCGCTTTCCTCTGCTGTGGATGGGGACTCTCGTGCCTGGTGTCCTTGTAAGGGAACAGTGGATCCCAGGTGACTCACTGTCCTCTGCTCAGCTGAGATGGAGGAAGAGGAGGAAACCGGACAAGATGGAGAGGATGTGGTGTGTGGTAAGCTGTGAACAGGACGCTGCTGTGACTTAGAAATATTACTGTTGCTGTTGTCATTGTTGCCATCCTTTGACATGGCTGGCAGGCGGTTACTGCTGTAGGTGAGTGCAGGGCTGCTGCTGCGACTACTGCTGTTGCTGCTGCTCATATTAATGCTGTTGTTGTCGCTGCTGCCTATAGCTTTTCCAGACCCATCCGAGTCATCCTTCCTAAGTGGTGTCAGGGTGGGGGAATTTTCTGAGACGCAGTCTTTGTTGCTCCTAGAACCGTAGGGCCGACCAGGTGGTCTTGATACAGGAGGTGGAGGAGAAAGGTGCACCATTCTTGAATATGTGTTCCTATTGGCCATAGCCCTGTCCCGTTGCTTGGCCGTGGGAGCCATGAAGCCTGAGCTTGGGAGAGGAGGAGTGGGATCACTCTTTGCAGGTTTGGTTGGCTTAGGGGTCTTTGATGGTGGGCAAGTTGCAATAAGTTGGGCTAGTTTCTCAGTCACTGTGGGCGCTCCCCAATTTTGGACACCCTTGTCCTTATCTCTCTGACCTTCTGCGCTGTAGGTGTAATGAGGTGGCTTAACACTGTCAAAGCTAGGTTCTTTTGATGCAGGTAGTGGTGATGAGGGTGAAGAAGTGCGGGGGTTGCTTTGTGGAGTTGGTGTTTTCTTCCCAGAGGAATGTGTTTTGCTGTCTGGTGGAGGGCGCTGAAGGTTAAGGGGTCTCTCAGATGTGGCAAGAGCTCCTTTCGTGTCTGACTTTGAATCAGGCTTGCAATCAGTCTTTGGTGGACCCTGCATAAAGAAAAGGAAGCATTAAAAAAAATTTTTTTTAAAAATCTGCAATTGATTGAACAGAGCTATGAAGTGCTAATTAATCAATACAAATTACAATCAAGAAATATGAAGCCCAATTTCAAAATTGTGTGGTATGAAAAAACCACAGTTAGAAAGAGCAATACAACAAATTCTGAAGCAGAGCAGCATACAATACAAAGTTAAACCTAGTATAATATACTTGGCCTTGTCCTCACAAACACAGGTTGTTTATATTTTGTTAGTTTTTTTTTACAAACACAACCTTTCTATTTATCTGCATCCCATCAAAATGCAAATGCAGTTTTTTTTTTATTCTTCTAAAAACTCCAACCAGGGTGAAGACATTTAAAAACTCAATTTGCAGTGTTGTCATGTGGACGGGGGGGCTTTTGGCTTGGCACATCATAATGTGCACCACTATCTCCTTGGTTTGATGCCAGAATATGCGCCAAACTTTCCTTTTCTGAAAGGGCATTGGTACACGGTAAGCTAGTGTGAATGCCAACCTCGTCATAACAGGACTTTTTACATGTTTGCATGTACATAGACAGTATTGAGGAACAGAGGTCTCAAAATATGCTATTGAGGTTACTTCTACATAAACCAGCACAGAAACAGCTGCCAACTTTGCCGTGTCAGGTTTTATGACCTGATCTGATCTTTACTTGGTGAAACAATGAGAATTAAATGGCTGGTGATTTAGAGTAACAACATTTTTTTCTGCACTTTGCCAGCACACTGAGGGGAAGACAACTGTCAGATCACCAGTCAGTGCTGCTGAAAGATTGTCTGCACACTAGTCCATGTAGCCAGTGGGGAGAAATCATGCATGAGAGCAAATTCCTTTGGACCATCAAGACAATTTGAAAAACCACTTGCACTCAGTGTATTTATTGCGGGTCTACACTTATCTGTTACTGTAAAGTTCTGTTGTTCTGACTGTATTTAGCTTTTTTATATAGAAGATCTTCTGTACTGAATAGTCTGGATGCTTTTATTTAACGTAGGAGGGAAATTTTTATTCAAAATACCCATGTACAAGTGGGCTTGGCTTTATACTACCAAAATGCAATGACACACTTGTGAAAATCTAAGTTCATTGACGAGATTTTCAATCCACTGCTGCTCTACGCACAAGCCCAAGAAGGGAGGGGAGAGTTACTCAGCGGGGTCAGATTGGGGACAAAGAGGGAGCGCTAGTGAGAGGGGTCATGCAGAGACGGGGGGTGGAGAGGACATGGCCAGGCAAAAACAGAAGATAGACAACACAGACAGAGGGAAATTGGAGGGGGCAGTGCATGATGTAAAGAGACAGGCCAACTGAAAACACAAAGAAAACTAAAGAACAATTTATGCCCTACCCTTCATCTGTGCAATAACACAGTGATTACTAGGGTTGCGTTGCAGTTTTGTCACTGCTTTATCAATGGCTCACTGATAATACTTAAATTCTTAAAGGAAGCAGGAAAAAATATTTATATATATATTCTTTAAATATATATTGTTGTATATTTAAATATATATACATGCATGCTGGGTGACAGTACTGAATACTGATTATGTGCAAAGCGGAAATCCAGCACTGAATCAAAATACATAAACTGGCTCTCCAGTCTTACCTTTTTAGTTGGGGCGCTCCCATTCACTTGTGAGGGTGGCAGAGTGTTAGTGCTGCTAGGAGGAAGAGCAGGAGAAGCTGGTGTGGGAGTTTTAGTGGAGAGAGATGATGAAGATGATGACGCTGGTGGTCTGTTCACATTTGGACTCTTTTCTCTCTCCTTTTCCCGGCCCTGTAAAGGACTCTGGCTCTGAGTGCGTGGCCCATCACTCGTGACACTAGTACGGTTTCCGCGAGCACCACCTCCTCCACGACTTGTATGCCTCACAGTCGCCCTGAATGCCGGCCGGCACACGTAATTCTCCAAGATTTTCGGGGGTTTCTTCGTGCGTTTTGCTTGAAGGCCAATCTTGAGTTTGACATTGCCCTCGGATAGGCTGCTTTCTTTGATGGAGAAATGGGACTGGTCGCCGCTGGCCCCTCCTGGCCCACCCGCACCTCCTGTGCCAGCAGGAACAGCAGCACATCCTTCTTTTTCTCTATCCCGCTTCTTCTCATCCTCATCTTCTTTCTTTCCACCCCCTCCTCCCTCTTTCTCTCGCTCCCCTGTGAGAGCACCAGAGTGAAGGGGAGGTGGAGTTGCAGTTCTCCCCTGAACCTTCTGATCCATCACAACTTTAGGGGTTGTGTATATTTATTTGAGAGGGGATGTTGTGGATACCAGAGTTTTTGTGTGGGGATGGGATAGGGGTGGAGGGAGAAAGGGGGGAGGGGGGGTTAACAGTAAGGGTGAAGCTCTCCTTGTTTTTAAGCAGCTTCTCTCCCTTCTTGGCTCCAGCCCTCTTTCTCCGTCCTTCAACTGCAGAAGTAAAGACAGGTACAGAAGAGATAGAATATCAACAAAAACTGACAGTGTTAAGGAGTCCCCTACATGCACAAAATATAAAATGTCTTATAAAGAATTATGATGTGAAACCGATGAAGGGCAACCATTTTTATCATCTATTTAGTGAAACACCGTCCTTCATCCTGTCTGGGTGACTTTTTATAGTGTGCTCTCCTCATAACCTACAAGAATATGTGACCCATTTACAAAGCCGGAGCTTTTCTACCTCCGAAAGGTAATCTTAGGCACAAGGATTCTGAAATGTCCACCTGCGATTAACAAATCCCACATGGTCTGGAGTCAATACTTAATCCCAGAGCACTACCGCATGCTTAGAAATGTTGCATGCTAAGACGCCAAATGAGCAACCGCTTTAGTACATTGTTAGCTGTGATAGCAAACTGCTCATGCCCTGTGTAAGCACAGCAACAGAGAACAGAATGCTCTTAATTGTACTCCGTAGAGGACAGCCCAATTCAATGAAGTTGTCTACAGCTCCCTATGGCCACTGAGTGATTTAATGCGGATTCGCCCCCGAGCAGGTGCTTTCTCTGGCTGAAGTCATTTGGAGGCAATTCAGAACTGTGACCTCAGCACATTGGGCCCTCTGGGACTAGACAGACGATCCTGCCGCCTTCCCAGCCCCTGCAACTGAGAGTGAGTGATTGAGCATCAACATGCCAGCAGTTTTCCTGCATTCTACATTAATGGAGAGCATTAAAGGAGCTACTTAATGGAGCCTGAGCAAAGTCATACAAGTTGTCATATCGGTAAACCCTCATAGCAAAAAGGGAAAAAAGGGAACTTGCTCTATGTATAGTTGCGCACAATGTTTGTTTTTGCGATTATGACTGTTGAAAACAGTAGGAGAGATGTTTCTTTCTGGCCTGCACAGTCAGCGCAGCACAACTTTTGGAATGTTGCCTGATGTTCTCCTGACGCCCCCCACTTCAATTACTCCATTTTGCCTCAAAACTGCCGACTCCCCATTGCCAGGCTCGGATCCCACCTCCTTTTTTTTTTAACACTCCATTAATCTCTGTGCTCTTTTGCAGTTTAAGCTTTTCCCATCCTGTTCCTTCTCTATTTCGCAAACTTGGAAGGCACCAGTAACAGCACACAAACTAAATCTACTGTGTTCATACTTTAATCAAAAACACATTTCACCCATCACCCACCCGACTGACTCTGTTCCCCGCGCCCTCCTTACACATAGTGACAAATGTACCCCTCATTCTTTTATACTAAGCACTCGCAGTGATACAAGAGGGGCTCCCACCGCCTGACAGCAGCTATGCCAAAAATAAGCCACTATAATGCCTAACTGTATGAGAGCCAACTGACAAAAGATTTGAGAATAAGCCATTTCTTGCACATTTAACAAGCTAAGCCAGGTCATTTCCTGGCATTTCTTCCAGTGTTAATAATCTGTTACTAGGCTGGATTGCTGTCTAATTTGACATTGACATGGCTTAACATTAAGGTGTATCATTTTCAAATATGGCATTGAGGTACTTTAGTTCTTAAAAAGCAATGATGACTACAAAACAATCATACTGCAGAACTATGTAATAACTACACTAATGGTTTTAAAACTGACATTTCAACCTGTCTGCTGTTTGTTTTGTCTTTCAGAACAATAACCAGGGATTTAGTAGGAGAAAGTGTAGGTAAAATGAGAAAATAAATCTCCAAAATAATAATAAAATGAATACCAAAGAATCCATAATCAATATCAGGCCAGTAACCCTCCCCAAAAAAAAAACAAAAAAAAAACGACAGAGCATGGAGGAACGTAGTAAACAACTTCCCGCACCCCCTCCTATTTCTTTCCTCCCCTTACTCCTAACCTCCCTGCTTTCACTCCCTCCTCACTTTTGCACACGTTCATAACTGCTGATTTCCCTTTGGCCACAGCAATAGTATCCAACCCACCCCCCACATCATTCACATGAGGGCTGGCGTCTGCCCCTAGAGCTCCCTGTCATTTCCAGGGCTTTTTACTGCATCGGTATTAGCGCAGGGCCGTGCTCAGGAGGGGGAAACTAGCCAAATTCCTTCACTACAACCACTGGTTTGTATTATAACGGAAGCGCTACCCAACCAACAGACCTTAAAGAAAATAAGCGGTTATAATGTTTATAACCCTAAGATACAACAGTTATAGTAGAGGCTGCAATAAAGTGGAAGAAAATGACAGGTGTCAGTCAAGACCCGCAGCATGCAAACGCTTTCTGTAGCAGCTTATTACGGGTTAATAAAGAGCTTAAAGTAGCACACAGGTTGAATTAATTGCATTTTTACTATGTTATCCAAAGAACGTGACTGACCACCGAAAGACTGAACAAGCCAAATAACATCATCTGTATTCAGTTTTCTGTACAGTTAACACTGCCCCTTATGGGAATAAGCCCATGAGCATGCGAACCGATCATCCTTCGTTTTCGAAGCATCCACTTTAATGTTTAGTCTACTCGTACTTAATCTTAATCTTAAGAAAACCCAGGCTCGGACACACACGACTGCACTGATTCAAAGCACTCTGCATTGACTTTAATGGGGGAAATACATTCAGAAACATTCACTCATGAGTGGACAGCATGTTAGACACTAAAGTGGTAAAACTGGACCAAGGACCAGTCGTTTTAGGGATTCAATGTCAACAGCAACAACAACTTATCAATTCTAATAAAAGGTGCATCATTTTCACTCACCTCTGAAATTGTCCAGAAACAGTGATCACATTATTTGGCTCTGTGTCCTGCCTTTATGTGTATCAACGTGGTGGCCACATATCGTTTTATCTTCCCAGAGCTGAAATACCAAAACCCAAACACGGACAGATTTTAATTAGATCGTTGCTGCTTTCAATATCCAAATCTAAACCATGTGCCAACAGCCACAACTTAGGAGTCGATGTAAAAACCAATACATTGCCCCTCGTGTTCAGGCTACTACTTGGGAATGGTAGTGTTGTTATCCGTGCAAAATCGGATCTAATGAGTTAAATTCTTGCCACAAATTTCAAACTGGTATCAAACACGCAGCTCTTGATGACCTACAGGAACTGATTGCTAACCTTGCCCGTCGTTCCAAAACATAAAGTTGCAATGGTGGAAGTTCAGTGCCAACATGAAAAGCCCCCCCCCCCCAAAAAAATTTTTTATTTCCACAATACTTAGGTTAGTA
>JAOXYM010000018.1:18565251-18591394 GCA_028567055.1 Leptatherina wallacei
ATCAATTATTTCCACAATACTTAGGTTAGTAGCAGACAGAATAGTGTGTGTGTGTGTGTGTATATATATATATATATATATATATATATATATACATACATACATACATATATATGTATATACATACATATATATGTATTATACATACAATTTTTACATGATGAAATGTTTGTGTTTATTTTATAACACAATAGTACTTGCCACCCATCCAATAACAAGACAGCCCGTGCTACAATATGTATCAATGGCACTGGCAGCAGCTAACTAGCCATCTATCAGCAGTCTGTTTAAGGACGATTAAGACTCTTTTTCACTAAACACAACCTGTACTTAAATTGTTAGTAATCAGAATTAACAAGCATAAGCTTACGTCTTTCAAACTATTTGTAAAAAAAAGAAGAAAAAGATACGGCACAACTCAGGGCAAGTGATGTACATAATCTTGCATCCCCGTCACATTCTCGTAGGCACTCGTGTTACTACATCTCGGCTACGACGGCTAACGATGCACTAGCAAGTGAGCTAAACCGGAAAATGTTCCAACGTAATTTCAAAGACAAACGCACAATTTAATCGACTGGAAAACACACGCAAATTTGTGGCGAAATTATATCCCAGTGTCAGAAAATAACAGATGGAGCACCGTGTAGGTTATTAAAAAAAACACTAACTGTCAACAAAATGGCGGCTGCGTTGAATCAACAGAGACCCGAAATGGATCTCCCCTTATTTCGTCTTCCTCGCTGTTAAAATTTCTCTTTCTTTACAACAATTAGTATCCGTAAAATATCCAGAGATGCTCTGAAATCCACAACGACTCGCCGTTAGCTGGGCCTGGATGTGTCAGCACGGGCCTCTCTCGTTAATCGGGCCTCCATGTCTGCTCTGCCCGTATCGCTACTGTGTCACTACAACACGGGCATTCTCAGTCCCACAGAGGAGGGAGGAGGGAGCGAAGAGGGCGGAGGGGAGGAGAGGAGAGGAGGAGAGGTGAGGAAAGGAGAGGAGTGGAAATGTCGGTTGTGCGCGGTTTCTGTGGCCCCTGGTCACTGACAAAAATGTCTGTGCCTCATTATTTCGCTATTTTCGGTTACCACGGGGAGCTGTCTTTGGGCTGGTTCAGGGTGTGTTTGATGGTATGCAACAGTCAACTGTCAGACTCGCGGTGCCTGGTGCGCTACCACAGAGGGTCAACATAACGTTACAATATAAACAGTACAGGCAGGGGAAGAGAACGGAGCTCTATATCCTATAAATAAACCATTGTACTTCCTTTCCTCTGTTAGAGCTTAAGCTATTAGTTGACTGACTAATCGAGGTAACCTAAACAGCAACATTTTTTACGATGGACTGATAAATCATTAATCTGTAGAAATGGTCAGTAAGTGTATAGCTGATAAGGCTGCATGTAGGCTAATCAGATTTCTTTTTAAAGATAGGACTAAAAACCCGTCTCAGAAGTGTACATCTTTAAAAAAAGAACATTGACTATTGTTCCACCATAACTGTTTATAACACTTAGATACATGTTTATGCCAGCGTGTTTTTATAAGGCTGATTTGATTTAAAATATTGTAAGATCTGAATTGGCAAAATGCATGCCTGTCATTTGCACCAAAACATATCAAATAAGGAGGGGGAAAAACTCTATTTGAGACCTTGAAACAGTACATTTTCATGTTTTCTGATCAATAAAAGATTTAAACCAAAGTTTTTTAGAGTGTGAGGAGGGCCTCCAAACAGTTTCAGGGGAAATTCATTGAATGGAAGTGAGAAAATATTAACACTGGTTATTAAAAGAACTACTCAGATTATCACAATATTGTGAAAAGCTCCAATACAATGAATTTAAGTGTTTTTCTCAAGAAATTAATTAATCACATAAAAGATGACAGTTATTATTAGTATTTAGCATTGTCTAGATATATTACACAGTAATGTATGGTTGCCTTGGCTAATTTATAGTCTATGGCACTGAATAATATAATCATGTTCCTATTGGCATTGAGACTCTTGGCAAAATAGAAAAGGTGGAGTGAATATGGTGTCATTTCTAGCTTTATCTGAGGGAAAAATTGATGTATCAGACTTTGGAAAACTCCAATCAAAACTGGTTGACAATTCATCCTACATTATGGGCAATTTCATCAAGTAGTTTCATGTAGATTAAAGCCAACAAGTATTCTGTAGGCGACATATTATAAACTACTGTACTGAAGCAGAGATTTATATTTCATATGTTTGTATACATACAAATCTATTCTATTTTATTAACCATATTTCATTGAATGAGTCGAAATGTCACTGTAATATACATATTCAAATACATTTTAAGACTAAGACATTAAACAAGTTTCCAACTTGGTTTGGTTGTAACAATATTTACCACATAATGCAAAGAAATCAAATACAACTACCATGTTAACTGAACAGACTATCCTTGTTATGACAGCATTGGTGAAATAGAAGAATATGCAGAGGGTGGGGGGTTGGGTCACAGGGTTAAGTTTTAATTGCGGCTTTTCACTGGTAAAAGGTAAACAAAAACGCTGCATAATAAACTGTCTTACCAAGACAATAATGGAAAAAGTGTTTTTCCATAACTCTGTGAGATCCTGTCATCTTGACAGCCATTGGCACTTCAGTGGCGGTACTTAATGACATCAAAGTCTGTCATTAAGGAAACAACCTGAGAGGGCAGCATAGCGAGAAGGACACATGACCTCTGCATCTTGTCAGCAAATGTTTTATGCTGCGGCATAAAACATTGGTAACGCTCGAGTAAAAACCAGAATTGTCCTTAGCAGAGAAGCATGATTCAGTTGAGAGCTGAAGCTGCAAGTGATGACTGTAACGCATGTATTTTATTTAAAAGTGCAAGAAGCGCGTTTCTTCCTTTTGAATATGGTAAAAGAGGTAGAGTTGTCGGTTCGTTTCTCAGATCGCCTGCCTCTCCTGTTGCTCTTGCCTGACTGGACGCACTTCTGGGGGCTCCAGTGTGGGCGGAAGGCTGTTGTCAACGCCGTTAAGACTTTTGCGGCACACTGGGCAAGTGTCATGCTGTGAGAGGAGAGAAAAAACCTTTTTCAGCACGCAAAAAATATAAATGATAAAGACCAAGTATAATTTTTAGAACAGAAAGGTTTCTACATCTAAATGAGAAGTTGATGAAAATCCTCTGGATATTTCACAAGGATCTTCAAACGCATGACCACAGCCACTCCTAATCCTTACCAGCTCCAGCCAAGGCACTATACATTCACTGTGGAAGTAATGGAGGCAGGGAAGCTTCCTGACTGATTCTCCTAATGAATACTCTTCCCGACAAACTGGACACTCTAGGCTGCAGTCTGGGAGAGATTAAAAAAACAGGAAGCATGAGTAAATGTATAAAAACTACAGATCTCCCATATTTTATCTGTGTGTCTTTAGTTTGTTCAGTAGCACTTTCCTGACGTGTGCCAACTATTTTAGAAGTAGTCTTCATCAAAGCCATGGAAAGATGTTGAAGAGGGAAGGAAAGATAAGACGGAAATAGAAGGATAGAAAGAATAGAGGGAGAGGAGATTAAATATAGGAGGGGGAAATATAAGCTGAAAGGAGGGAAGTAGATATATGATATGGAAAGGAAAGGTAGAAGGAGGTAGAGAACAATGTGAAGAGAAAAATAGGAAGCGAGAAGAAAGTTATGGGAGGAGAGGAAAACAGAAATAGGAAGAAAAAGGAAAGTAGGATAAAAGTGGGACAGTGGGAAACATGAGTGATAGATGAGGAAAGGAAAAATAAATATAGGGGGCGGAAAGGTTGAGCAAGTGACGGAGAGAAAGAAAGACAACGAAAGATGGAAAGTAGGTGTAGAAAAGACTGTAGAAAACTGCAGAGGATATGAATGAATGAATTATACTTTATTGATCCCCGAGGGGAAATTGCATAAAATTTAAAAGGCTGTAAACTATCAGGGAACATTCTAATCTAATTAGACAAAATCTTAAAACTAAACATCTTTTGTATTGAAGGGATCATACGGTACAGCAGAATTCCCACCTGTCTGTTCTTGAGAGATGCAAACTCTTGGCAGGGATGAAATCATCTCTTTTTCAGCTGGGGGCGGACCTGTGCTCTCCAGCTGTCCTAATAACTGAGTACAAAACACATCAGTGTTTTATGAATGCGTGTTTGGTTGTGAACACAGAAATGTGTGGGTGTCAAGACTTTTGAGATCACAGTAGTTCATGATAGCTCTGATACCACTGACCTCTGTGATGACTGTATCGAGACCTCCCTGACCCCACGCATAATCTCCTGGGCTGGAGTGCAACTGTAGCATGCTGGAGCTGGAAGTCAAAAGTGAAAGAGAGCAGAGAGCAAGAAGAGGAATGGTTTTTACACATCATCAGAATGAAATCAAAAGCAAATGATGTGAGACGAAAACTCAAGACAGCACTTACAGTACAGCTGGTGCACCACCAGGGTTTCCGTTGTTGGCAAATAGGCCAGCCAAGAACTGCTGTACGATCCTTGGAAGAGCAAAAACAAAAACAGCAAACATGTCTGATTTAGAGGGCTTTTAGTAGACTTGACCGTAGTTTCAAAAGATTTAATTAGTAATAATGATTAATTGGAATTAATTAAGAAAAAAATCATTTATAGATTTAATATATTTAACTAAACTCTGGCTTTTTTTCTAAGTTTTTTGGTGATTACTTGACCGAGTGACACAAACATCATTGCTATTACAAAACTGTGATGTTTCTGGGTATTACATCTACACACACCCTTCCAATGCTGGCCTTTGTTCAGGCCTGGACGACCTGTCTTGTTCAGGTTGGGGCGGTGACTCCTGTTCTCCGGCCTCAGTGGCGTCCGGTGACTCGGAAGATGGACTTGCAGATACCTGCTCACTGTCCTCAGGGCTTGGCTCGGAGGAGGGCGGATGTGAGAGAAGAGTGGAGCGCTCCATGAACACTAGCTGCCATAACTTGGAGAGAGACCAAAGAAGTTAAAGTGTCAAACAAAGCCACAGAGACAGAAGACTGTCCTTATTAAGATGCCTCTTGTTAGGACATACTTCTGAGATCAAAGAATTTGGATCATCACTGGCAACCGATGGTGGGGTTGTTTGCAGAAGGCTACACAGAAAAAAATATAGGGAGATAGATGGATTTGTCAGGTATTAATGAAAACACAACTTTAAAAAGTTTCACACTTTAAATCACTTTCCAGTATAGAGAAAGTATTTTGTGTTTACTTACATAGACTGCAAGCTTTAAATATGTCAAATGGGAAACCCCCACTATTTTTACTTACAATAAAAAAGGACAGAAGGTTACATTTAAACATGACCACTCAGCTGTACCTGGAATCTTCTGTTACCTCCTCAATGAAGCCAGACTCACATCGGGAGCAGACAAAATCCTTCAAAAGGAAAAAATTAATTATCTTCAGTATCTGATCTGATTTAATAGCTATGGAATTTCATCTGTTTCTGTTAAGGTCCTGTAATTCATCTTGGAAAATCTTCCACAAATTTCATTTACCTGCTGAATTATCAAGCCCTAATGAAGCTGGGAACAGATTTCGGATTGTTAGCGCGTCAATTTTACAAACGTGGACCAAGGTGAATGCCAGTTTTCTTGCATTTATCACTATCATTATTTATTATTATTTACAACTTGCTTTTATTATAGTCCATATTAATCTTTATTTTTTTTGTTTCCATCCAATTGTTTTAACTGTTGTGTCCTTTCATACTTATTTTTGCTCTGTAAAAGACTTTGAGTTCCTCTTATATATTTCATAAAGTGCTGTATAAATTAAGTTAAGTTGAATATTGTCATAAAATATAAATCTGTTTTCTGAATTAATGACAGAAGGTGATAACGAATGTTAAACACGCATTTGATCAATACAGCCAACATTATATACATGGCTAACCAGTATATGAAATATGGGAGAAGACGGGATGAGGGTAGTAGTGATTGGACGTGCGGCTTTTTTCAAAAGCGAAAAGTGAGTACACCCTTCACATTTCAGCAAGTGTTTTATTCTATCTCTTTAGAGGACAATCCTATGGAAATAAAAATTGTAGTCAGTGTACAACTTGCATAGCAGTGTAGATTTACTGTTTTAAACAAAGCCATTTCATTATAAACAGCTTGCAACACAAGTGAGTACACCCCCAATGATACCTATACATGTTCAAATATGCACAACCACTAGTTCTATTTATCATGTTCAAGTTTTTACCTGCTTGACTGGACCAAACAAGCATGTGTATCATGGATTACAGCTGTCAAATTTGGTGCTTTGGGTACAATTTTCTCACACGGACCACTGGATGTTCAACATGACACCTCATGGCAAAGATCTCTCTGTGGATTTGAGAAATAGACTTGTGGCTCTCCACAAAGATGGCCTAGTTTATAAGATTGGTAACACCCTCAAACTGAGCTACAGTTTTCCAAGACAGGTTCCACTCAGAACCGGCCTCTCCAGGGTCGGCTACAGAAGCCGACTTCTTATGTCCTGTCATTCAGACATTTGCTTAAAAAACAACACGAGTGCTGCTAACATTGCTGCAGAGCTCGAAGAAGCAGGAAGTGAGTCCATCAGTGATCAAACCATATGCTGCATACTGCATCATGTTGGTCTTCATAGATGTCATCCCAGAAGGAAACCTCTTCTGAAGCTGGATCACGAGAAAGCCTGCTAACAGTTTGCTAAAGTCCTCTTGCAAGTCCAAGAGGATAAATTACTAGAACCATGTCCCTTTTACTTGTTTGGCTCACATGCAGTCTAGCATGTGTGGTGGCACTCTAGTGAGAAGTAGCAAGGTAGGTAATTGCATCTTGCCTACAGTCAAACTTTGTAGTCGTAGCATCATGGTCTGAGGTTGCATGAGTACTCCTAGAATTGGAGAACTGTGGTTCATTGAGGGAAACATGAACGCCAACGCGTACTTTGATATTCTGTAGTAGAATCTGATCCCCCTTCCCTTCAGAAATTTGGCCACATGACAGTCTTCCAACATCATAATGATTCCAAACACAATACCAAGATGACAACTTCCTTGCTGAGGAAGTGGCTGATGGAGTGGCCAAGTAGCCTATGTCCCCAGACCTGAACTCAACTGAGCACCTGTTGGGCATCCTCAGGGAGAAGGTGGAGGAGCACAAGGTGTCTAACATCTATCCGCTCTGATGTGATCGTGGAGGACTGGAAGAAAATTCTAGTAACAACGTGTGCAGCTCTGGTGAACTCCATGTTCAAGAGGGTAAATGCTGTGCTGGATAACAATGGTGTCCACACAAATATTGAAGCAGTGGGCACAATGTGGACAGTTCGCTGTGAGGTGTGCTCACGTTTGTTGCCAGCTATTTATACAAAAGTGGCTGTGTGTTGAGTAATTTTCAGGGACCAGTAAATCTACACTGCTATACAAGTTGTACACCGAAAACTCCAAGTTAGATCCAAGTTTAATTTCCATTAGATTATCCTTTGAGGAGAGAATATGATTGTTAGATTCAACGAGAAAGTGTGTCCAAACTTTTGACTTGTGGTTTTGACCAATTTGGCTGCTATAGTAATGATTTACAGCTTTAGGAATTGAACAGCTAATAATCTGAAATTCCAAAGCGCACACGCACACAAATATGCTGACAATTAGTTTGGTAAACAAGATAAAGGATTATGGATATTTTCATGAAAATATCTGTGTATCTGTGTTGTGAATATAAGCTGCGCAGCATAAATTTTTCAGTTTCCGCTTTTTTCACTGTTGTCAGTGTTGCATCTCCTTAAGAAAACAACTCCCAGTCAAAGAAGTCATTTTTCTTCTTTCAGCTGGGAATAACGACGACCATTAACCCAAACCAAACTGGTGAAAAGCGCTCATCTAGTGTTCAGAGGTTTGTATGAAGTCCTGCATGGGGTGACACCAATGAACTCAGACCCTTTTGCGTTTCTCACGCGCAGTTGACAGTAGACAACTGGACACTGTCGCCAGCAGTCGTGTTTCTAAATATGGCAACGTGAATTTCCAGATTGTACTCGCTCACTCTAATTTAAGAGTTTAGAGCATGCTGTATACATAAAATCAACTTCCTACTGGCGGTTTCAAGCCCTGGGAGTTTTGATAGATTTCGGTTATAAGAATTCCGGAGTTAAAATAATAAGCTAACCGCATATATTAAAAGAAGACAGCTCCTTTAAAATGTTCATTCCCCTTGATATGGGATCATGGATGTCTCTCCGGCCAACACGCGTGGAACTTTAAACACTACAAAGAGACTCACCGGGAGTTTGGGGGTTGTCTCACATTTACAGCAGTGACAATATAACCGGTGTTGTGGCGTATCCGCAGCCTCCGCCATCTTCACGGTGAAGAGCAGTCCCTGACGTCGCTGTGGCAGCCCATAAAAGTCTCAGCCGCTTGTCGGAGTGGCCCAGAAAGGTTTGACAAGTCAGGAAACCAAACCAAAAATATTACAGAGGACGCAGAACAACCTTACAGAAGATTGAAGCTGTGTTAAGTGTAATTGTACTTTAAAAATTTAAAAAATAATAGCCTACATGTATTTTGCGTTGAGGGCTACTTTTTCAGCAGTTTGCATTTGGTCGCCGTTGCCAAGATCAAGTTGCGTTAAAAACCCAGTTTAAGACTTAAGTCACAAGTTTACACCGATGATGCAGTTTCCTTCAAGCTTGTAAGGTGTCGCCAAAGAAGTGTTTTCGGGGTTATTCTCAATTAAGAACAGCGTAGGTCCAAAAATGTAGCCTAAAATGATAGATCTGACCAATTTAACGAGCTAGCTTAGCGTCATTATGGAGTCTCACCTACACCGTTTCCTAGCAACGCAAATCCACTGTTAAAGCCAACAGACTTAAAATCGATATGATCCCCCAAATTGACAAATAAAACACAAAAACAATCCTTTCATGCTATTCAGATAAAGCAGAAGACTGTGAAAGCATGACAATATATTTTTATTAAAACCAAGACGGTGACATGTTATAATCAGAACAATCACAAGCAGCATCAATAGAACAGTGAGAACCAGAAAACAAAGTAGCACATGTTTATCTTTACAGTTCGAGAGGTTTTGGCAATACAGCAAATAGGCGTTCTCATTATTAATGACAACAAAACAGTTTATTAGTTTACACTTAAGCAACAAAAACTAGTGATGTTGAGCTGCTTCGTTATGGATCAGATGTTAAAGTGGCAACATTTTGGAGTGCAATCCCACTCTTACTTTGCTTCAGACATGGGTCTTCATAAACACAATCCATATCATTTTAACATGGGGACTATTCAGTTTGTCCTTCCCCATTTGGCACACAGCAATTTCCCTGCACCAATTCATACTTTGTTGACTGCATCACATTTAATACAGTCTCTTTGTTTTTGTTTTTTTTACATTTCACTCCATCTTAAGGTTTCTTGAATCAAATTTTCAGATTTGTTAACTATGTTTGGCAATGTTGCTAACGTGTCCTGTACACCTTTAGAAATACAACAACCTTCACATCTATCTCATGCATGTGTCCTTAAGTTTAGTCACCCAGGAGGTAATTCTATAGACTCGTCTCCCCCAAACTGATTCTCCATCAAGCTCATCCTCCACACTTCAATCTCCCAGCCCCATTCATTCCTCTCTTATCGAGGTTGAGTGAAGGCCCCCTGGGCAGCAGAGGCAGCTGCCTGGCGTACAGCCTGATTGGACATGACTCCGGTGGCGAACTCAGCCTGTGCCTTCTGAAAGCTGGCATCAGTTTGCCTGTACAGGCTGTGGATCTGAAGAGGGGGGAGAGAAGAGCACATTGACACCTGATATGTGCAGCAATTCATCATCATATTATGAACACTGTAAGGGTGAAAATGATACCCACAACCTGATATTGTGGCTTTAATTCGAGCGGTTTATCTATTGAATGTTTGACAGAAGGCGAAGCGCTAGAGCAAAGCAGTGACCAGGTTGTAAGTGTAATTTTTTTAAAAATTAAATAAAAAAAAAAAAAAGATTACAAAAAAAAACTGCTTGATTGACAGTTCTGACTTTTCTGAGGAAGTGTAACTCTGCAGTTTATGTCCCATTATTTATTTATTTTCATAGTTTTATGCAAGATATAATTACAACCACAATCCATATTTATAAATCATTATTTGATTCCCATTTCCTTTTTTTAATAGATCCAAATGGGTACTTCCCATGGAGTTACAGCTATAAACACAAAGTCTTTTAACTTTTCTAGATGATTTAAAAACTACTGTTCAGGTAGAGCAGGTTTTCTAATGGGCACTGGGTTCGCAAAGTAATCCTTGTCCTTGAACAACACTACATTTGCTTGTGTTAGCTCATCCTTATTAATAAACACCACAGTTTTAACATGTGTTTGGGTGGCAAAATAGTATTAAAATGAACTATTATGCCAAAGTTTAGCATTTTGGCTGCAAGTATAGCTGAACTGGTTGTGCAAGTGCCCTAAATACAAATGTTCAAGCTCTCTGATGCAGCTGGCCAGGGTATGAGTCCCGGCTTCATGTCATCCCCTCTCTCCGACTCCTTTCCCTTCAAATTTCTTTCAAATAAGGGCCACCACCAGTGTCCAAAAACTCTTTAAAAATGTATTCCTCCATAAATTTCTGCACACTTTCATCTTTTGGAAACCATTAGAGATTACACCCTGTCTGCCCATTAAATAACAAGTTTAGACCTGGAAGCTATGTCCATCCTTTATATAAAGTCTATTGTAGTCACACTTAAGTTGAGCCAATTGGTCATTTAATTGGACTACGGTCATTGTCCAAGTATACAAGGACGGATGGAAATCGAGACCAGAACAACTAAAAAAACAATGGTAGAAAATCAGCTTTATATCACTGTATATTCTGTTAAGTGATGTACAGGTAGTGATTCCATTATTACTGGATCCAGATACTTCTGGATCAAAATCCACGATAGGAAACGTAGAGCTTGCACAAACCACCTGAACCAGTTTCGAGTCCAGTTGAACATTATTATAACAATATAATTTGAAATATTTGATTATGTCCTATAACATGTTTACATGTTTTTAGAATTCTGGTTTCTGACTGAAACTAACTAAATATGTTTCCAATCGGGTTTTTTTGTTGCACATTTTGAAGTAGCACAAAAAAAAACCTTGGTGGAAATGGCATCTGGAAAACATGCTCCTTTTTATTTAAAAAGTTGATGCACACTCTCGTGACTTATCACATAAATAATAACCTGTTTTGGCCTACAGAGATTAATCAGAGCACTAATTGTTAACAAGGCAGAATCATTTTTGTTCAAAAATGTATTCCGGTTAGCAAACATGACCTTACTGTTTATTACACTGGAGCACAGCTTAGCCTATACGATGGCTTCTGACAGTGCTACATAACCAAGTTGGTTGGCATTTGAAGCATACGTTTTATATAAAGCATTATCTAAAATGTATGCTTCAAAGGCACAGGATAAAACCGGGCTTCTCAAGGTTGCTCTATATAAATATCACATCCCAATTTAGACAAAAAGCAAGATACTAACTTGTGTGTGGATGCACTTAATGACTAACATAGTTATAAGTCCAAACATGGCTTACATCTTGTCAAAAACACCACCTTAATTCGTGCCTCACCCTGTAAATTTGACCTTTATGTAAACAAATGTACTCACCTTCTTCAGCATGACAACCCCACTAGCAGCCTGGGCAGTAAAGCAGATAGCATTTAACATCATGATCACACCAACACCAATATTTTGCTTCAGAGCAGCCAGGCTCACAATCCAACCACTGAGAGAAAAAAGGAGTTGAAAAAGATTTCAGCATGATAAAGGGGAAAATGTCACAGGATCATCATTTGCAACTGGAATCAATAAGTTTGTAAATAAGTTAAACTGATCCCTGATACTAACTCTGCACGTTTAAGATTGCATCAAATCTTTCAGGTCTTTAAAGTGAAGAGCTGTCTGACACAAATGTTTTGTTCTTCAGTCATACCTGAATCCCCATCCAGGGATGCCAATGGTCATGATTACATAGACGCACACTTGGGCAAAAAAAATGAAGAAGAAGACGAAGAAGTTGAAGGAGCTGTCACTCCTACAAATGGGGAAAATATAATAAGTTAAAATGCTAATTATGGTAACTTTACTGTAGCCAAAGCCAAAAGAAACACATGTTTTTATCAGCAAGTCAAGGATAGACACACAAGATCCTTGTACACACCTGAAGGCTTTGTACATAGGCCGATACCAACAGACGAAGGAGCAGGGGGTGAAGAGGAGGGCCCAGAGGATGGCGAGGCCCAAACCAACACCCCCAGAGCTGTCTATACAGAACATGGCCAGGGAGGAGATCAGGTTGAAGAGAAGCGTGCCAGTGCAGACTAGACAGTGGTAGAGGAAGATTACATAAAAAGAGACAGCCAGTGAAGCGATGGATGAACAAAAGTGAAAAGCACCACAGTCTGAGTTTAGGGATTAACTCTGAATCCAAACACCTCCACCCCGAAAAAAAAACAGGCCAATTTGTAAGGATTCTGGCCGATGTACAAAAACACTATTTTTTTATATTGTCTTTGTCGGCTGCAGAGTTTAAAATTTGCTCTTTTGGTTATCCTTCAGGGGTCAAGAAGAGGACAAACCCATTTTTTAAAACCTATTTCAATCCGTTTTAAACTACTTTTCATTCAAATTATTCAAGTTTACATCTAACTAAGAAGGAATGCAGTAATAATATATTCTTTTAAAGTCATATGGAACTCAAATGCAACCAAATGAATGGAAAGTGCTAATAATTTGCTTCCTGCAGTTTTAGCTGGGGGAGCCATCAGGATAACTGAAAACAATTCAGCAAAAAGGCAGATCATTTGATGTTGTGATCATTGTGACATGTACTTGATCAGATTTGTAACTGGGGAGTTTGGAGGTCTTGGTCAAAGCTACTCACTGTATTTGACAATGGTTTTATTTCTTTTAAAATAAAAAAAAGTTTTGTTTCACTTTGATTCATTTTCTAGATCAATATTAAAGGTTCATCTGAAATTATAGCTAAACTAGTATTTTATCAATGTGCATCTGAATCTAAAAACAGACTACCAATACATGTTTTCCAGCCCGTTTTCTTTCAACAAAATGGATTTGTTCTTGTCTACATGCCCCAAGTAAGCACCCCCCCCCCACGTCCTAGATCTAGCAGTGAAGTGTCAGAATCTTTGTACAAACATTAAAGCTCCTGCAGCAGAAAACAGACAGGTATTAGTCAGCGCTTTTGCCTTCCACTTGTATAACTTAAAAGTTAGAAGACAGGGACTTCACCCACCACATGCATCACTGATGGTTGTTGTTTCCCATTTTGCGTGTTCACTATTATATGTTACACTTCTTAGATCTGTTACTATATGTTACCATTAGAGATATATGGACATATTTTTAATTAGATCAATGTTAATTATGCAACCATGTAGTTGTCCATTTATTATGTCTTTGTATGTCACAGACCATTAATATGCCTTGTTCCCTATTTCTAAATCAATAAATTTAAATGAAATTAATTCTTCAGTTAAGTCACATAAATCAACATCCCAAACTCCAAAGATATCCCAAGTTTCATTAAGATGTTAGCAGTGGCGTTGCAGGTACGGAAACTCACACATCCAGAAGTAGTACATGATGGTGACAGTACGCTGGAAGCGCTGACTGATCTCCACACTGATGTCCTGGTAGAAGCAGGGTCCCACAGGGCAGAATGAAGGCAGCGGAGGCCAGTTATTCTGACGAGCTGAAGAAGAGATATTCAATATCTCAGTATCGGTTTCTGAATATAAATAAATGTCCTTCATGGGAGCCTTTCCCCAGCTCTACAACAGATGTACTCCAAGGTATTGTTTAAGAGACAAAATATACATAAAGCATCATCTTGAACTGACATCATCTTAAACACTGAACAGGGAGAATAGTGACATAGGTAAACCACTGGGCTCCTGAGCAAAGCCCTTAACACCCAACTGTTCCCCAAGTGCTATAATATGGCAGCTCACTGCTTCTAGAGCAACTAGGATGGGTTAAAAGCAGAGAAAGAATTTCGCAGTTGAGATAAATAACGTATTAATAATAATCAATCAATAAATACAATCCTAATTATCAATTAATGCCACTAAATGAGTATACATTTTAACTTCACTTAAATTCCTCCTTGACTAGCGCTCCCAAAGCTACAGCAACTCCCATTTCCCTTCACCTTCTTTGTCACTTACCGGCTCCTGGTCCGAGGCTGTGTGACTCAAGCTCCCGCTCTCTCCTCTCCAGCTCCTGGGCTTTCTTCTCCAGCTCCTCCTGCTTCCTCAGGAGTTCAGCTGTGGTTGCATTGACGACCGGCTTACCGTGAGACAGGAGGAAAATGAGGGATTAGAACTGTAAGTTGGCGTTCAAAAAGAAGATTTTATGTTAAAAAAAAAAAAAAAAAAAAAAAGAGCTTTCAAAATATGAATCAGTGTAATAGTATTTGAATTTAGGTGATGTCTGAAGTGGAGCTACAGATCCAGAAGAGGCATCCATTGAGAGGCTTGCTTTGGTAAATCATTTAAATGGAGGATCTAGCTCTACACAAGAGAACTCAGGGGCTGATTTATGATACCATATCGATAGAACACTTTCAGCGACTGTAAACAAAACAACAGATATGTAGTCTTCCCATCGCAACAGGAATACCTGGGAGTTATAGGAGCCATAGTTGCGAGGTTCAGTGGGAGTTGTTCTGCTGGGCGGTGTCTGTGCCGGCACAGCTGGAGCAGAGGGAGAAGTGGCTTCATATGGTGGCGGAGGCTGAAAAAAGTTTTATAATAAAAAAAATGTTAAAAATAGGGACACATCAATTACTTCATCTGTCAACAAAATCCAAGAGAGATTTCACAGCCATTTGGTGGACTATGTTAGTCAGTTTAAAAATATTTCATTCAAATGATTAGACCACTTTTCACTTGTATGTGCATCAAAATACTTTAAAAGTTAGATACAAACCTTAAAGATCAGTATCATGATGTTTATAAATGTGTATAAAAGAGTGTTAACGTCTCTAATGTTTTAGTAAATAGCTTTTGTATTTCATTTAATAAAAATGCCCCCCCCCCATTCTTTTTTTCTTGGAGACATTTCTTTGACATAGAATTAGCTAGAAGGTGAACAAGTTTATCATCACAGTCAAGGTATTATATCTCAACAAAGCTGGAAGTGTTGAGGTCCAACACTCACAATCTCTTTTATAAATATGCCGCAACATTGGCCAAAAAAAATTTCATTTACTTCCAAACAATGTCCAAAAAGCAATAGGTATAAATGGCATGGGTGAACTAACTGCATAGAGCTGTAGATGTGCTCTTTCAATAATTCCCTTATTTCCAGCAATTCAATAAAACAAACAACCTGTAAAAACTGTTTGATGCTATTCATTCACACAACTTCATGCACCCTCTGTAATCTCCCGAATGGGAACCAGTGCCCTGCAGTGCAAGTTCTGTTTAGTGTTTAGCCATGGCTGCTCAAAACATGTGCCACGACTATACTTACACCTGTGTGAATCTACTTAATGTCAAAACCAGATTACCCAGGAATCTGTCCCACAAGCCATCAACTGAAAACAACAGTGGAAATGAGCATTTGCTTAAAGCACAAATGTATACAGACCAAGTTTAGTTTCTGCTACTGCAGCGATCAGCAATTTCTTCCACTGGCAGGAAGTACACGACAAGGGCCGAAGCTTCTTTCTTGCAACCAAACTCCAATGACACTCTTCATAACTTTAACCAGAGCTGTTTTCTAGCAACAAGAACCTGAAATTCTATGGCATCAAAATTATGTTTTCTCGGGCGATTAAGATACAAAATAATAGTTTTATTAGGTGAATGGTTTATTTTATTTATTTTAAATCCTTATAAATTGGTGAAAACAAGATCATACTGGGTGAAATAGCTACAAAGTCACATTTTGCTGTGTAATCTGGTTTGAGCTATTTTGATTAAAGACTATTATACATGTCATTTAACGAGGGTGCACCTTCAAAACCTAGTCTCGAAGTTTCCTCTGCTGAGCTGCATGAATGTTTAATTTGCTCTGTGATTTTAAACTGAATAAATAAGTGAAGTGAAACTTGACGGTTATTTAGGTTTCAGAATAAACAAAGAAAAAAATACAATGCAACAAGTTAAAATGTTGGCAGCGCTCCAAATATATGCACACAGAAACAGTTAACTGAGTGAAGTAAAGATTACTTGTTTAAAGCATTTTTATTTTACTCAAACAATGGGAAGAGACAGGGAGTTAATGGAGGCAAAGCAACAAGTTCCTACTCCAGCAGCCTCTTCCTCTGTTTTTGGCAAATGTAAACAAGCAATCCAAATGCTGCTCACCCCAGTTGTGTTGTCAAATGGGTTGTAAAGGTCCAGTGTAGCATATCCTGTGTTGCTGCTATGCTGAGTCACTGCAGGGTCCTACCAGACAAAAAAAAAGATTCAATTATCACAAAAATATATCTCATTTGGTCTGCTGCCACATCAGTCTGCATTTGGTCAAACTGAATGGCCTTTAATAATATCCCATAATTACTTACAGCAACAATGGACAGAGACTAAAGAGGGCAGAGTAACACGCAATGTCACATGATGAGCAGCAACATGTCTGATATTACACAGACATTTTTCATCCATCAGGAACGTCACGAAAAGACTACACAATGTTCATACCACCCACCTGGAAAGGGTTTTGGTCTTCCATCGGCTCTGGAAAGCTGGTGTATTTTGACATGTCAGTGGCAGCTAATGTCAATGAGCCACCACTTACTGATTATGTAAACGTTAGAGAAATAAACGCAGTAATTAGTCCTCTTCCCACTGTACGATTTAACGATATATTAGTTTCTGTTGCTGACGGAGAGCGGGTGGTGCAGTTTGTCCAGCAAGCTAGCTACACGCCTCTTCGGTGCTCATCCCTCCGCAGTTTAAATAACTTTAAGCTTCAGACAGGCTAATGGCTGAAGCCACGAATCTTTTATATTCTTTATTAACTGATGACCAAGGCTAAATCGCTATGGCATGTCACCGTGCCGCAAAGCAGACCGGTTATTTTTCTTCTCCCGCAGGAAAACCAATGAGGAAAACACCAGTGGAACAGGAAGTAAGGAGCAAAGAAGCGTCATGTGACTTCTACTGCGGCATAGTCACGTGGGAAAGCTCAAGGGCGGGAAGAGTTGTTTTTAATTTTTTGTTAAAAAAAAGAAAGAAAATAAGTGTTTATTGTTCTTCTTTGAGAATCACAAAGTCAACATAAAACATTTCTCTTCGTTAATTCATTCTAGTCTAGTATTTAGTAAGAGTAATTTATTGCATTCCTTTTTTATGCCATTTTATACATGTTCTGTTAAATTTTTGCCTATAATTTAACCTCATAGGCAAAAAAAAAGAGAAGAATTTCTTTGGCTAGCATATCAAGTCACTCCTCACTTTAACTTCACACAGTCTAAACACACACTCACACAAAACAGCAATAGGACTTATAAAACCTGTTAAACAGCCACATGTTTGTTTTAAACAGGCATCATCAAACAACCATCGGTGTCTCAGTCAGTGAGGGGCATTAATGAACGAATTAGATTGAAATCACTGACAAATCATTACAAAGATTTTTCAAAGATTTTGACAACATCTAAATGTTCTAAATGTGCCTTATTGCCCTAATAATATTTTAGACCAAGTCTCCATCAACAAATCTTTCCTGAGCTTCCAACTCCAGACAACATCATGCAAGTTGTGCTGCAGGATTTAGGCAGAAGCAAATGACAGCTTCATGTTTTGATCTCAGTCTTTGACATGTCTGCTTTTACTTAACCGTGACAAGGCGCTTCTATGCAGCTGCTTTAATCTGCTAAGACCTGATGCAACATATGGGTATAACAGTTTCCATGTTTATAAGGCACCTGAGATCCTAATGTTAACAACAAAAAAATAATTATCACTTTTTCCAGTAGATGTCACCCTTGGACATTTTGATCTCAGCTGAAGGTGATTCTCAGGATGAAGTTGAGATTAGAACCTCTTTCCTTAATGCTGTGATTTATGTAACAAAAACAAACACTTTGTACATTTATTTAATCAATAGGCTTTACACATATAGTATACATCAAATATAATCAAAGGTCATTTTAACATTTAATATTTGAAATGTTTTGATGAACCTTTTATGCAATATCTTTACGAATGATCAAATGTGTTTCCCCTTTGACCCCAGCTCATGTGCAGGTAGCATTGTTCCAGAACCACTGTACAGGTTTAACTTCTCATACATGATCCCACAGCCACAGGCTGAGTAGCAGCAGATAGGATTACATCTTCAGCTCCACAAGTTTATACACATTTCATGCCCTTGCAAAATCCAGCCTGGTCTCTTTTCATTCTTCTCTCCTACAAGTCACATGGGGTCACATGGGTGAGGACAGTCATGAGATTTTATTACAAACAAACCAACCAACTGTCTGACATGCACACAGTCTGCATGGTCTTCGACCTATTTGTAATTATATTTCTTCCTCTCATCTTTGAGCATATCTTTGAATATCAACTCTAGCATCTATTCAAATTTATCAATAAAACACTAATCACAGAGGATAGCTTCACTAAGTCGATATCTAAATAAGTTATTTTGGTATATCAGAGGCAGTCAGGACCTGAGGGGTCACAAGAGTGGAGTTAAGTAGCTTTAAGGTAGGAAAAAGGGTTCACATAGGCCATTGAGTAAATGAAAGGGTCTTGTTCTCTGAGATCTGAGACAAATCTATTAATAACAATAATAAAGTTGTAACTGAGACTTATCATTTTCTTAATGACAATACAACTCAGGTATATTTTAGATCAGCAAAAGAAAATTTATTTGTATCTTTATAGTGAACTTGTGTTGTCTGCAAGAACTTGTGGACTTTGCTCCATCTGTCTTTTATGTCTTCAGCTAGTAGCATCTGTGTTTGTCAGCTGACTGCTGTGACTTATCATTTCCTCTAATGGGCCCTGTCATGATTAGTCCAGATGGCCCCAAATCAAACGCTGGACTCGGGTGCCTCTGTGGTCCTAAAACCGCAGCATTCCACCTTAGCCAATCAAGCAATGCAATGCTCCATGACATCACTGCCTGAGGAATGAACTGGCATAACAGTTGTGTGTGGAAAATGACTCGCCTAAGGAGGGACTGCTTTATACTGTTCCAGTGAGGCTTACAATCATTTGTCAAAGGGGTCATTTAGACAGAATCTTGCATCTTGGTTATTTGGATGCGTGTGGGTGTGTGCGTGATGCCAATTTTCTGATTGAGGAAACATCAGGGAACTTTCCAACCCCTTCAGAGTGCAATTAAAGTGCTGTGGTTATGATACTTGCACAATAGCATGGACTTCACTTACAGCCATTGAAAACATACTTTCTGGCTATGGGACATACATTCATACATATGAGGGTTGAGCTTGTGTCATCCATGAGCATTTGGACATATTTTCTCTCTCTTTTATGCGGACAGAAGATGTGTTTGTGGTGAGCGAACAGCATTTATGATTTCACCTTAATGCTACATTTCTAATCCACGACATTTCTGCCGTTTTTTACCACTTTATATCAACTTGATAGCTGTCGTTATCATTTACTTTACAAAGTCCATAAGAAAAGGGGAAAAACACATAGAAAGACAGATACAAATTAAGCCAGCAACTTCCTGCCTTTCCAGTTCATGACTTCTCATAAAAAAGCAGCATCTCATCCTCTTCTAAACTCCCTACATGGTTTCATTTGAGCAACAGTTTATGTTCAAAGAGGTTAAATGAGCCATTATATGACTCAAACATCAATGATTACCGCAAAGTTATCCAAACAGTTTTGTTTAAGAGAGCTTTTTTCTTCTTTTGTTCTGCATCATTTACCGTCTCACATGCCCCTAAATTTATCTTGGGATACCTGGAAAGGATGCCACGATAACACTGGTGTGTTTACATGAGCCAAATGTTAAATGAGAAAAAGATCTTTTTTCAAGGGCACATCAACCCAAGGATGTTATTGAGAACATTCCCCGTGAAGGTGTCCAAGTGCCCCAGCTGCTTGCTCAGCACTGTGTGTGTATAAACTGGGAAGCACATCAGAGGTGAGCTGGTCTGCATGCAGTGTAAAAATCTGGAAAAACCATCATTGCCTGTGAACCGTAGCAGTACTCTACTCAGGAAGTGCCTAAGAGACCCAAAAGGTCCATATTTCACAGCGAGGTGAAGTTTGTCTCAGACTGAACAGCAGTATTGAGTTTTAGCTGGTTAAAGGATAGCTTCTGGGGACTATGAATACTCTCAAATCTCTAATCTAAAGTTTAAGTGATTGCACAAAGTCTTATTCTATATTTTGTTTGCATCCAGTATGTAAAAAAAAATTGTTTTCCAGTTAGTTTTTTGTACCTGTGTGGAAAACACAGAGAGTATAGAGTGAAGGAGATTTTATTGAGCACATTCTTGGTACATAAGAAGCGAAACCTCTCCTGATACCATGAAATAATTTTCTCATGGCCATGCTCGCCCCTTCCCTTACTCATTTTCCTTTCCACTCCCTATTCCCCCCGTCTATGCCAAGTGTTTCTCAAAGCAGAGTTTAGAAAATATGAACAGTCTTCGGGAGTTTTTACACTAATCAGTTGCATATTGTAGTGAGCTATGATGATAGAGAGCACACAGAGGACAAGGTGCTGGACTGCCAATGGAGAGCTTTAGGGGGAAAAGGGTGGGGAATAATCAGGAGAATAAGAATGGCAGACAGTAATGTAAAGTGATATGCAAAAAGACGGCAAGGGAATGGGAGGAGGCACCTTTAAGAATAAGAACTGGAAACAGGAATCAGCTAGAAGTAACTCATATAAAACAGTTTAATAACATCTTTAAAAATGACACTGCAATAATGCACTTATAAGGAATGTGTAACATGAGTAAACCGTACATAAAAAGTACGTTTTGGTGTTAAAGGCAATGCCTTTTTCTACACAGTTCAATGTTTGAGCACTGGCTGGGAGGAAGATGACGACAAGGACAACAGGGAGAATAAATGTAAACCATGCACAAGCACAAAACAAAAGTATTACATGATAGCTGAGAAAAATGTCCTCATTCTCTCTCATAGACTCTGGTGCAGACAACATCCCCGGCAGTCATTGTCTGAAAGAAAACAGAAAAACAAACACAAAAAAAACGTTCAACACATAAGACATGAGAAACCAGATGAACAATTTAGTCAAACATGATTGAGAAAAGTATTCGGGTTGCCAGGTTGAAGGTAAAACAGCTGTAAACAAATATGATGGTGATCATGATGCAATGCCAGAACTTTTTATACAAGCTATTGGAGTCACTTTTGAGATGGCTTTAACAGCGAGGTGGTCCACGTCTTTGTCCTAACTGAAATATATATATATATTTATTTTTTAAAGGATTTATGGTGCTCAGAAGATAAATTCAACTAAATTCTACGATCCTGTCTTTTCCTTCAAGAATTATGCAAGAAACAATTCTGACTTTCTGTGATCCTGCATGATCAGATTGGGTCATATTATGTAATGAAATATGCTACACAAATAAATTGGCCTTGTTTTGCCATAATCATAAAACAGCTGCCCTATTCCCAGGATCCTGGGAACAAAGGACCAAAAGAAAATACGAGCCAGCAAACTTAAAACCTTGAAAACATAAGAAAAAAGGGTCTTAGGACCTTTTCAACAAAAGCTCTTATGAAGAGGGGATCCCAACCCAAGGAACATATGACCCTAGGAATAACAGATTAAAAATATATCTAGATTTGTGTTTCCCAAAAGATAAATTTAACTAACTAATCACCTTCTTTAATAGCTACATGTTCATCACCTGATACTATTACTGTATATCTGGACTTTAAACATACTAAAAAGAAGTTTGAAAGCTGAAAGCAGATCAGTAGGTCAAGACTTTTTTTTTTGTTTTTTCTCAACCTTCCGACTTCTTTTGCTGAATCTTCTTTTTTTGTCTCTGCTGACTGTATTTGTTTAATATGTCTGTCATGTTCTTGAAGTTACTGTGTAAACAATAAGAATAAAAATAAAAGAGTTATGAACATGCATTGACATCACACAAATCTGACTTTCTGTGATCTTACACTATCATAAAACAGTAAGCTTATTCCTAGGATTCTGGGAACATAGAACCAGAAGAATATAGGGCAACATACTTTGTAAATAAGAACCTGGGAAGTTTTTATCAAAGGATCCTGTGAAGAGGGGATCCCACCCAGGGAACATATGATTAACATTTAAGTTAAATGTATTTCCAAATCATAATTTAATTCTATAAGATTGTATATTAGTCCAGTACAGAAAATCATAATTACCAGTATGAGCTCTCCATCATTGGTCAGTTCTCGGGTCCATGCTGTCTTAGGCCCCTCACCTTTCTGTAAAGTCTGTTCACAGCTGATCTTTCTGTCTGTTTCCCACTTTGGAAAACTCTGCAGAAATTCAAATGAGAAGAATAACTTAGTGCTCTTCCCACACTGAAGCTTGAGCAAAGTTTGGGTTTGGTCGTAACTGGAGCTCAGAGTGCTGATCATTGCATGTCGGAACATTTTTATGGCCTGTTAGGAAATATGTTCATCATTCATTCAGCATGAAGAAATTAAGAACAGATCACTGCATTATCACTCAGGCTGACTTCAGTTTCACTGAAATGATTTCCATATGTTGCTTTTGTGCAGAAACGTTACGCTGTCCTCGGCCAAACTCTGGTATGCATGTGCTGAACAGGAATGCTTTATGAGAAGTAAAGGGATGCATACTGTGCAAGGCCGTCCATCCACTGTGGCTTCATTGAAGGACTGACCCACAGTGAAGGAAACATGGGTGGTGCGGACGCTGGTGGATGTTTTAATGGACAAACTCTCTCCCTGCTGGGTGATTTCCACTGCTGGACTGGAGGCTGCTGCCGCTGCAATCTTCCTCAGGAACACATTCACACCTGACCACACACAAAGAGAACTGATATCAAACTGGCAGCGGTGAGGTGGTCTGTAATGAATACAATCGCAGCTGCGCATACCAGTGGTTTTGCATGTTATTGTGGTTGATAATCCATCAGTGAATCCTTCTGTACTTTTCTTTTTTTCCCCTACAGATAATAGCATTGCATGGTATTGCTGCAGTTAGCAGAGAACGTTGGGAATTTTTCCTTGCTTGAGGCTACTGAAACTATGTCATCTGATATTTGAGTTAAAAAAAAAAGCTTTTAAAGAGTAATAACAAAATTCATGTAATCTTTTTGCAATGTTTGCTTATAGTCTGCCTTCTGAGTTTGATTGCACCTATAAAAAAACATGCTTTCTGGCAACTTAAGTTTCCAAGAATAGCATCTGCAGCATTGCTACACAACTTTACTGAGAGAAAAGGTCAGTGAAATGCACATTGTGATTTATCCAAAGACAGTGATGTGGTTTAGAAATGATCGATAGCCTGTAAGGATTCCTAGTTATTGGGAAACATAAAACTCAACATCTGGTATGACCCTTTTAACCACTAATTACTGAGACAGCATTACAGCCATACTTTACCCCCAAATTAACCCCAAACCTCTCCTGAGGCTGGTGTAAAGCTTGCTAATCCCAATAGCTCAAGCTTTATATCAAACAAGTTGATGTTAAGTATTAATGTCGTTGTTTTTACAAGGGCAAACACAAGTAAGCTGTCTGACAGTATTAAAGATGCTATCAAATAACATAAATTTCAAAAGCTCCATGGCAGCAAGCAAAGAGTTTCACTTCCCTTTTTAGGTATGACCAGAAATACAAACAAGATGTTTCAAAGTCAGAAAACCATAAAGATGTTTCCAGAACATAGTGCAACAAAGAAATACAGTGAAGGGTGTTTGTGAATGTTGGTGAAGACTATTAGAAAAAAAAACTAACAGGGCTGTTATACTTCACACAATCACAAATTTATGAAGCTAAAGTGGGATACACATGATGTAAATGTTATCATAAGAGGGGGTCCCAGAACTCTGAACATGCTGGGTTGATGCATTGTGCAGTAAACCTCTTTCTTTGGAATTAGGTTTGCTGAAATGCAAACCTCCTAGCAGAAACTACAACAAAAACAAGTACATCTTCGTAGGGACTAGGGTTATTGTGTACAGCTACTGCCAAGTAAACCTTGCCTCTAAAAGATTTCAGTTGGCCAGAGTAGACCTACCACTACCATTTGCTGCACATCAAATCAAAGGGCTTCGTAGATGGAAACGATTACAGAAAGGCACATAAATACTGTTCTAATGCTTGAAAAACTGTCTTTCTGGGATTATAGTCCATGAATATAAAGTACCAAACTAGAACCATCTGAAAAATGCAGGGCATCTGTTTGTAGCTGTGGGACTGTTGCACATTTGTTGCGCTTTGCTGTTCTGTAATGTAAGGTACAGATGTGAAAAGGGGTCAAAACTGATGCACCTCTAAGCTGGTAGTCACAGAGCTGAACTGATGCTTGAGCGTGAAGGAATGACAGAGGACACCATCCTCTCATTCTTCAATGCCAGCTTGTTATTTCAAAGCACTCACTGATACAGCCATACAACGCTTCAGGGGGGCTCTGCACCACAACACAGGCATCTTCTTTGTATTATAGAGAAATCTATTCAAACAGGGTAGCAGAGAGAAACTAACAGTGAAACATGGTGGAAGTTCTGTCATAATGTGGGACAGGATTTCTTCTTTTATTGGAAGCACTTTGTGTATCAAGAAAATGATGAAACCAGGGGATCACTAAGGCATTTAAGGGCAAATCAAAACGAGGGTTTAGGGCAGGGCTATTCAATTGAGTCCCTTTAGGGCCACTGTCCTGCAGGTTTTAGATGTTTCCTGCTCCAACACACCTGACTCAAATTAAAGGGTAATTGTGCAGAACTTGATAGCCTGTTGGATCCATTTTATTTGAATCAAGTGTGCTGGAGCAGGGAGACAACTGAAACCTACTGGATGGTGGCCCCCAAGGGCTTATGGAAATCTAAGTGAAAATCTACACAGGGGGTTAAAATCTGCCTTTGATTAAAATAAATAAATAATAATATTTAAAAAAACCTATGCAGACTTTCAAGAGCTGAAAATCATAGCAATTGAACAATGACTGCAGCTACCAGAGAGATGCAAGAAAACAGATGGCTACAGCAATCATCTAGGGGCTGTCCTTATGTGTGACCTGGACTGTGTATGCAGGAGGAGTTTTGGCACCTTTAACTTAGTCTGTTTGTTATAGATTTGGAGTACTTTTAGTTCTCCTTATAGTTGCTTAGCATCATTTAGTCACATCAAATGAAAGCTCCTTCCATTGCCCTCACTAACCTCCAGCCACCAACAGGTTTGTGCCTTGATGGCCCACTCAGTGACCCATTCATGGATTTGCAATTGAGAAAGAGAAAATTCCACTCACCTTTGACCTATAGCAAATCTGTCATACTCTGAATGAATCGACTGCATCAATGTGTGAGCACTGCAGAGCAGCCATGTGAAGCAAAATAAATGTAGATTGTCAGTTGACCCTTAAGTTTCACCATTATTCATGTGAGTTGGATTTGTTTTAGAGAGATCAAGACAACTCAGACATCTGATTCAGTTCAGACCGTATTTGCTCATGTTGCGGTACTAACAAAGGCAACGCACACACGCCACATAGCCACACTAACACACACAGATTGGGCCAGGGAGGCCCCAGGCAGTTAAGGAAAGTCAGTCTCAGAGTTGGCCGGCTGCTGGGGCCCATGTCAAGGCTTAGTTCCGTTTACACTGGCTGTAATTACAACCGCATGAGGAGGACTCTGCTTTAGATGAGCCTGATCTAACATTTGTCCAAGGGCTATTTGTCTTCAGATTTTTTAACGGATGCCTCTGAATTGCCCTAACCCGACCTCTAACTCCTGCAAAGAAGACATAGACCTGGACAGTGCATGAAGATTCTGTTTAACAAGAACTATCTTCCCAGGCACATATCAACAGTTTTATCTATCTATCTATCTATCTATCTATCTATCTATCTATCTATCTATCTATCTATCTATCTATCTATCTATC
>JAOXYM010000018.1:18594175-18613602 GCA_028567055.1 Leptatherina wallacei
CTATCTATCTATCTATCTATCTATCTATCTATCTATCTATCTATCTATCTATCCATCTATCTATCCATCTATCTATCTATCAAATGAGCCCCATTGACTGATGGACAATCTTGCTATTCATCTTAGGGGTCACCATAGCAACAAGTAGAATGAGCTAAACCTGTTTAAATCAAATAAATGAATACATTATTTATGTTTGTGCTGAGATGCCGTCAGTTTGCTTGATCACAGCAATGCAAGTGAAATAAAACTTCCTGGCAGAGCCTCTCAGGGTAAATTTCAATTTGTATAGGTTATTCTGCCTCTTTCTTTTCTTTCCCCTCACAAACACTCTCACTCATTGCCAGAAATATTTCATCAGGTCTGGATCAGATGGGACGCCTCCGGAAACATGATGCACAGCATTTAGCCTACAAAAGGAGTCATGATGCTATCTCCCCAGGTTTTGTACAGACTGTTCTACAGAGTCAAAGAAAGATGGGAATTAACCTCAACAGATATTGTATGCAGAGAAAGGGCACATAAACGTATTTTTGAATGCAAATTAACCAACCTTCCCTGGCAGCACTCACCGCTGGCTGACCTCAGACTCAGACTCAGACATGCAGACGACAACAGCCGCTCCAAGCTGAGAAGAAGAGAATGGCCCTGATGATTGAGTAACACTGGAGACTGCAGCAACCGCTGATATGACAAAAGATATTGCTTGATAAATCTATGATTCCCCTGAAAGTCTTATCCCTTTAGACTATAACAGCTATTTACTTACCTGATCTGAAGAGATCTGGGTATGAGATACACACCATCAACTTTAAGCCTGTGGAAAACACATTAAACTATGTATCTAAAGCTTTCAGCTTCTTTTCTTAAACTGTGCGTATCCAATATGTTGGTAGGATAATGTTGAATGATGTCCAACAGAAAGGCTAAAAGCATCACAATGAATGCCTACTCCCATCAGGGAAGCACAGGGGTGGTGATGCGGGGCTGCATGGGTGCAAAAAGGAGTTGGGAAGTTGACATTTATGCATGTTCCCATGAATGCCTGTAGATATCGCAAAAAATACTGGTTGATATGTTGATCAAACGTCACTGTCAAAATGTTTATAGAGAAGCAAAAAGTACAAATCATGACCTGGGAAAATTTTGAGTCAAGCAGAACAGCTGTGGGATATTTTGATGAGAAACACAGCCATTCCAGCAAAGAGCAACTGAAAAATGTCTCGGCAGGATGACAAAAAAGTCTTCAGAAATCCGTGCATTGCCATACCAAAAAGGACTGAGTCTGTCATCAGTGTTGATAATGGTTAGCATGTATGCTGAAAAGAAAACTGAAGATTTCACTCAGTAATTAAATATTTACTTCCCACGACTGTATGAATAATGCAGTTATTATTGTTAATCATAAGACCTTTTGATTATTTTAATAAAGGTACAATTTTCTGTGCTGTACTGTGCTATTTTGCAGAAATGCTTCAGTAAAGAAAAAGTAAAGAAAAAGGCAACTCTATGAGTCGGGCTCCACCAATACAGTGTCAAAGCGAAAATCAATTTCCTCTGAATCAAATAAATTGCCCTTTTTTTAGGATGCATATTATTCATAACAGAAGCTAAGTGAAGAGCCACCTAGTGTTAGACAATGGAGCTGTGGCTGCACCCGGAACCTTTTTCAGTTAGTCGTTGGCAACCGGACAGAAATGAGTAAGCACCCGTCTCATCATGGCGAGGCACCTTCGTTTCATTGCCCGGACAGTTATGGTGGAAGATGGTAATGTTGATGCAGCTTACAAGACTTTAAACAGGTAAACCTAAAGTATTCAGGTTAAATATTAAATTAGATTAGTAGTTGTCTTTGGAATGACACGCTAACCTCAGCTAAATCAACGTTAGCCTTCCGCTCAATGTCAGAGGTGCGGCTGCGCAGTTGACACAACAGTTAAGTCTATATGTAATACACAGCGGTAGAAAATGATGGACTACATTGAAAGGGGTCAAAGCCTGCTGCAGCATAATTAGATATTAATATACATTTAATTTTATTATAACTTACTAATTACTCTTTTAAAAAATATACAATCAAATACTAAAAACAAACGAACTAGGAGGATGATATGGGTGATGATGATTATGATATTGTAAGTTATATGCACAGGCAAACACTATTGCACATACATTTTGTTTTTGTTCTACTCAAGTTAAAGTGTCTTTATTTAAAGCATATTGTACACCACTCCACACGGCCTATTTGTGGTCATCTTCTAAAAAATCTGCCATGCGGAAGTCGCAAGTTGCTTAAGCAATCCTCATGACGCTATGAGGATCATAATTAAGGTTCCCAGAGGAGGGAGTGCTACTCGGATGTTTGTCACTCCAGGATCTGGTCTTATGTGTGTGTTTTTTGGACCCGGGTCTGTTTAATAAACTTGAAATTATTAAAAGTCAACTATATTTCAATGCATCCATAGCATCTTCCTTTGATTTTCTGTTCAATATGAGCTTTTGGTAAAATACTTGGAAAAAATAAATAGAAATGAGTTGATTTGTGGATGTTTATGGTCTGTATTATAATGCATTATCAAACACATTTATTTTATACAGACAAAATCCATAAATGCCCTTAATTTTTATATGTACAAGAACCAAATGGGATTCCTATTAAGAGAACTTAAATGGTAAGTGTTTCCATATGTAGTGTTGTTACTTTTGAGTGGGAAGATGTCTGGATGTGCAAAGTTTAAATGCCTTTCTGATTGGAGTAGTCTTTTGTCATTGTTGGCTACACATAATATTAAAAAGAAAAAGAAGGAAAAAAAATCGAATTATCTTAAGTATCTTATGTTGAGGTTTAGAAACTAGTCAATCCACAGCTGAAGTTTGCTTGATTTCAACAGTGTTATACAAACCCTAATGATGTTTTTTACACTCATAAATTTAAGAGGCTTAAATTAAGAAATAATCAAGATTAAGAATAATCCAGAAAACAAAAGTTTTGCAAGAACCATTTCCAACACCCTTTTTGCTTCTACCAACTATTCACACATTTTCTCCACTCTTTCCAGGTTCCTGACTCAGGATGGGGTTATCGACACGGTGAAGCGGAAGCGCTACTTTGAGAAGCCCTGCCGAGAGCGACAGCGGAAGAACTTTGAGAACTGCCGCCGCATATACCACATGGAAATGGCCCGAAAAATTGCCTTCATCTCCAAGACAAACAGAGAAGATCCCTGGCTTGGCTGTTAAAAAGATGGAGTGTGTTAAGAATAGACTTTAACAATGGACTTACTAACAAAAGTGGAAGAACAAAATTGACTAACAGACGGTGTCTTTACATCTAAAGATACTTTAGATGAAAGAAGCTGTCGGATTGTCACATTGTCTGATGGGAATGTTTGTATAAATGCATTTTTTGTAAAGTTAATTCCTTTACTAAATTTGGCATGAGGGTTTCAGGAAGGGCAGATAAGATGCATGTATTTTCAGTCTTTCAGATAACTCAATATTCAATAAGTTGGTTTATAGTCCAAACATGGCCATCTATCCAGCATACGGTGACATTTGCCTACAAATTTGCTGGAGGAAGTTCAAACTACGCTGAAGATGTTTAAATTCAAGATCACTTCTGCACAGCATGGCACTCATGTTGTCACACAAACTCCCTTAAGTGAGACTCGCCAGCCATGCATGTCTGTCAGACCTTGAGCTTTTGCCATGGTGGGATTCTAGGAGGTGGGACTGCCTGAAAATCTCTCTTATTGCAAGTTTCTTACACTGCATGGAAATTGTATTTAACAATTTCCACATCTGTGAAGAAAACAAAAAGCTTTACATTCTAAAGTTTATTGATTTAAAGCAGATTTTTTTATTCTGTTTGTAAGCTGGCGGTCAGTGTGTTGTCATTGAAGGAAAGTCAAAAGTGTGGCAAGTGATGATTCTAGTGCAGTTCTACCTCCTATGTTCGTGTGTACCAGCTTGCTAAACAACTGCTTCAAATATAGCTAAGTCATATAATTGAGTTATTGTCATAAAAATAAATACATTGCTAAAGACTGCCTGAAAAGGAAGGTACAAGAGAAGTTATTTTGTGTATACCTATCATGCATTCACAAAAAGCATGCAGACATTTAATCCTCTTTAAAGCACATTTCAAAGCACCTTTGAAATTATTATTTTTTTTATTCAAATGGATTGGGCTTTTTAAATCTCAAAGGACAAGCTGGATGGAATTAGAAAATATTATCTGACCATTGTTGTATTGTCATCACAAATTTGCGTCATATCTCACAGATGTGTCCCAAAGTGAAAGATTAATGTAATGGTTCGGGATATTTCAGAACATTGAAAAAATATGATGCAATGCATTTGAATTGGATACATATACAAATATCCATAGCATCACTATCGTAAAATATTAAGCTTCTTGGGTGACATAAGAGTTTTTGGGAAAGAAAACCTTAACTTTTTATTTAAATGTATTTTTAAATCTCACAAAACTTAAAATATTACTAGAATGGTGGCAAGTGGATATTATACAGTTTAAGGGGAAATGAGTCAATTTTGGGCAATTTTCCATGTTTCTTGTTTAGCATTGATGCTTGAATTAAATGATTTGCATTTACTGGGTATATGCTAATTGGTTTTTTATGAGCTAAACTGGGCTACAACACAATCCTCTGGATATTATTTGGTAGCACGGTATGTAATTGGACAGTAAGGTATGTGCTAACAGCTGGGGTTATAAAGATTTATTCCCTAGTAACCCCTTCAGTAGTGTTTGTGTTGTACAGAGTATTATATATATATATCTGTCAAAATTCTTATTTTATCACTTCTGTAAGAAAATAGAGGTGTTGCTGTTGATTTTATAAAGGTAACATTGTCAGTACTGTGAGCTCAGCTCTATCTTGGGGATACAGACTCAAATGTAACAGTTTAATCAAACCAACACAAGCCAGAAAATATCATTTTAATTGGCCCTTTTAATAGCTGAGCAGCAACTGTCCTTTTTGTGTATATATGTCTAAATGAGAAGGTTTTAGTCATAGTTTAGCTGTCTGCGTAATATAGGCTGTGAAGTAATGATGTGAGATGTGCAAATATTTTTGTTTGCCCTCTCCTATCTTATGCACATGTCCAGCCTCCTATCGACTGTGGTGAGTGTTAAACTAAAAGATCTATCCGGACTTATCCATTTCATGGGCTACATTTATAGTATGACAGCACACGATCAAATGTTCAGATACTTATTCATCTATTTATCTATTTTTAGTTTAGTGTTCTTCCCTTGTGCGGTCAGCCCATAATAAATAACTTCAAACTCCTGCTTCTTTTCTTTTTTGAATCCATGAGTATCATCTGTTACAGTATCTTTAAGAAAACCTGCGTGTAATTTTCATAGCCAAATCTCCAAAGCCTAATCTGAGAATCACGTGGTATAACCAGCACTCATCTGTCTGTATAGAAAGCCTTTTGTAATGACCACTACTGTTTGCTCGGCTTCTTTGTCTGCTGAGTGTAATGGCTGTTAATGTTTGCATAGTGACAGTATCTGGTGTGTTGCAATCAAAATTAATTCTTGAACTAAATTTTCCTATGCAAACTTAGATACATGTGTCAAGCCTGTTGTATAAATGAACCATAAAACCACATAATGGATCGGCTGATTTACACGGGGACCCTGAGCAGTCTGTCAGGAAACTTTGGTCAAGCTTAGTCATTCTACTAACAATTAAAGTCCATCACTATTGTTCTAAACCAGCCTTAAAAGATGTTTGAACTGAGATTTTCTCCTCCACAACCAGAAGTGTATCTAACTTTCCTTTTTTTTTTTTTTTACTCTAGCATGCGTCCCTTACTTCATATTCTATAAGTCATTAATAACAGAAGTATCATAACACCCCCTTTTTGTAAAAAGCTAATTGTGTAATACCTGCATATTCATGAAGGCAGCATACTATTCTGCATGTGACTATGGAAGTGATTCACTCCTCCAGCCCATATCTTATGTAATTATGTAACTACCTCTCAAGCCTTGTCTCAAAGGGCTTTCAAAGATGTGTGAAACATGTCTCCTCATGCTGTCTATCCTACTGTTGGCTACTCCCACAATAACACAAACAAAATTCTGAGTTATTCATTTATATGTTGAAGCAAAGCTGTGTAATTATCTTTCATGTTGTCATATGTTTCTCCCATGCACATGCTTGGCCATATGGCCAAACCTAAATATAGGAGTTAACCAATGGAGTGATGCTTAGTTTTCAACCTGATAAATAAAATTGTATAAACAAGGCAGGAATGTTCCATCTCCTATTTATTTAGCAGAAAATCTAAAGTTAAATCTACTGCATTTATATGTTAAAAATGATTAATCAAAATAAGTCCCTTTTTGAAGTCACGTTTCTGCCTTGGCCCATCATATTCAATACCAATGGGAACTAAAATACATGACAGATTTATGGGAAAGATATAACACCTAAAAGAGGGTGCCATAAGAATATATTACAGAAACATTGCCTGCTTTTTTAAATATCAAATAAAAACATTGTTGTTGCATTGTTTATATCAAGAGACGAAATGTGAGCCGTTATGAAAAACAGGATTCTAAACAGATGCCAGCTGCCGCGTGCTGCTCCTCTCGTTCTCCAGCCACACCACCAACACGTGCTGCTATTCGGGGTGAGGTGGGAACTGCGTATGTCTGAGCCAACCAGCGGCGCGAACGCTGCCAATTGGGCAAACCTCTCAACCAATGAGAGCACTGTCCTCAGCCAATCGGCGGCTCCGTGCCCGACCAGCACGTGTAGCGCCCGTTGCTCTCTGCTGGTACTGTTTGTACAGGTCGGAGATCTCGTCGCGCAAACGAAACACGAGCGCAGATAGAAGCAACAGGAAGGGGCTGAACGTCTACTGGATAACAGGAGACACAGCTGTACTCGCTATTCAACCGTAGGCTCTGCTGAGAATAGTTCAACAACTTCAAGTAGCTGGGACTTGTCAGTTTTTGGGAGTCCAATTATCCCAAACAAAAAGGTAAGAACTCTCCTCTTATTTTTATGTTTAAGAAAAGGAATTTTCTGCCTTCACATCACATTTTCATCACGTTGCGGTAGGACAAAAATGCTGACACTAGTTTAAACGTTAAACCTCATAGCAGGTTGAATGCCACTGCAAAGGTTAAATAAGAACATAAAAGCAAGCAGCATCTGTACACATCTGATCTCAAATGACTATATTTTATTTTATTTACTTTTTTTTTTGGACTATGCGCAAAAGTTGTGGGGAAACTCTCTGACAGATGGGCGTAGGTTTGATTTGAACAGCAATGTGTGCGAGTGAATATGTGTGTTGTGCATGTTGGGGGTTCTCCCTCTGGAAATATACAGCTTAAAAACTCCCTGTCCAGCATTCTGGTTTAGGCGCCCATTTATGCGGAAACAATCTTGTAATCTGTTTTCTTTTGTGTCTCATGCTGTGAAAAATAAACCCTTTAAAACGAATGTGTGTGTGGCACATGATCAAATGGCTTAAATGCATTATGTGCATATATTTATTCTAAAGTTCAAAATGTTTTGTAAATCACACATCCGTATTTTCAGTCTGTTTTTTTCTTTTCTTTTTTTTTTTTAATTATTTGTATGTCACGTTTGTTTAGGCAGCTAACCAACTGCCACTTTGATAAAAAGCAAAATAATTTCTTTAAAGTCCCAATAAAAATCATATGCACTCTTTTAAGTGGTGTGTCCCAAACTGTGGACATTTGCTGGGACTGGTATTTGGCCCCGAAATGACAAAAAGTCAACTCAATATAGCCTTTATTGTGGTTTTTGTCTATTCATTTGTGCATTTGCTGTAGATCCTTTCCAATTCAGGTTAACTTTCACCCATTCAGAATCCTTATCATAGCGTTACCTCATAAGCCCAATGTGCTGTTAATCATTAGGCTGGATGGAAGCTTGTCTCCATAGCCTTCATGTAAATGTACCTATACGGCTAGCTTAAGCTATGAACAATTGGCAGAGATTTGAGTTTCTATTTAGAAACATTTCTTGCTAGACAGCAACTAGGAAGCTAAACAGCAACTAGGAAGCAACCCACTCTTTGGAAAAGCTGAGTCTGCTCTGATTGGTCAGTTTTACTGGCCTGAGTAGGCTCCGCCCCCATTCCATATCAGCTCTGCTGCTGTTTTATAATCAAGGTGGAGAGATGTCAAAATGTAAGGACACATTCCACTGTACACAAAATAGTGCACAACTCTAATGCAGGTTGAATTACGAGCATTTTAAACTGTCTAAAAAAAGGACTGAGGATGGGTGCCCGCTTGACAGGTTTAGTTACACTGATGCGATTGTGCACTGTGATGGACTGCCAACCCAAAGTATAGAAAATGGATGGACAGATGGATAGTGTGAATGTTGTGTTAGTGCAGATTATTTGATTAAATACGGCACCGTCATTTGAGCCTTGGTCCGTACAAAACAAGTGGACAGAGAACCCTCGAAAAGGTTAATCTCGATTCACTTCCAACGAAACTCTGGTGCAGTTTGACTGAAATATGATTGGGGGATGAACAACACGTACGAAGATACTGTTCATCAATCATGCCTTAAATCTCAGCTTGTTCATCTGAACACAGGAGCTAAGATGCTCATTGCAGTTTGGTACATTAATAGAAGTTTTTGCTGTCTTATGTTGATCTTGCTGTGTCTCGGCATAGTTTGTTCTTCTCCTCCCACACTGGTAAGATGATAATCACACACCTACTGGCAGATCCAAATCTCAGCAGAGCAGGGAGTTTTATTTTTTTATTTTTTTTTAACAAAAAGCTACAACACAGAGAAAAGATCATGGCATGTTCCCAAGTTTGTACTACTATTAGTGTTTTGTGCAGTTTAGTAGATACACATCTGCATGTTGTAGCTGTCTACTGCCACTTAAGGGATAATATCATAAAGATATGAAACAGCCTTGAAATGTAGGCTACTTTCATGTGGGAAAAAACAAAAATCATGGTGACTAAGGGTGACACGAGATTTAAGAATAATCAAGAATGTTTAGTTCAGGCATTAGTTGTTTCCATCCAAATTTCAAATAAATTTAAAGCAAACTTTTGAAAAGCGTCTGAAATTATTATCAGGCATTTCCTTCATTAACATGTTTGGAGTCAATAACCCAAACTGCATAGTTTCATCAAATTGTGGCAGGAATTTATTTTGAGGAAAATCTGGGGAAATCAAACCATTATTTTTAATTCCTTCTTCTCTTAGGTTATTTAATCCTGAAAGTTTTTCGGTTTGTATTTTTATTTTGATGTTACTACTTGATTAGCTGCACGAGACCATATGAGACAGTTTGCAAGTTCCACTGAACTGAACAAAGTTTCCTCTTTCACAACATCTCATTTATTTTAAAACAAAACACAATCTTATGTAATAAACACTTAATGCTGAATAAAACAAACAAACAAAAAACGTTGTTGTTGCCTGTATGATTAACACTGTAAAGGTTTTTGTTTAACTTTTTTTTATTATCTGCTTTTCTATGTTTTTAATGGGGAGTAAACAAATGTGTCTTTTAAATATTTAAATAAAATTTTTTTTAAATAATTTATTTGAAATTTTTTTACATTCATACACCAGATACTATAAAGTAAGATGCAGTAAATTTTGGCATTCACTAACTTTGTCTTTAATTCTTCCTGTCTCTGCAGATGAATTCACTGGGCAGTTCTTCCAAGTGGCCGTCATACGATTCGCTGGCATCCGCCTCAAGCTTCATCCTGAGTGAGAGCGAGCAGACTGAGGATGAAACAGACATGTTCTCAGAGGGTGAGGGAGATGGTGGAATGAAAGGATCCCTTTCAGCTGATGTGGAAATCTCACTTTCGAGAAGTTACCTCGACTTCCCACGTCATGCAGATCAGCTGCACTCAAAGTCGAAGCATGACCAGTCTGAATTTTTCTGTGACAAAGCTAAACATCCTGACCCAGCCTCATCTCCCGGAGCTGCCACACTCAGATTATCATCGGCGACACCAGGGGACGTGGCCTTCGCACAGAAAGTGAGCAGCATGTCCTTTGTTTCAGTAGAAACAGCAGTTCAGTTGTAGAAGCATCGCTTGACTTTGTATTTCTTTTTCAGTGTGCTGATTTACACAGGTTTATCCATCCATTGCTTGAGCTTCTACGTGGACTAAGGACTGGGAGATTTCAGAAAGGTATGTAGCTGAGTTATATATTTAACATGATCTTTACAAATAAGTATCAGTAAACCCTTAACACTCAGATGTCATATGTTAACAGGTTTAACCAGTTTCCAGCAGAGTGTTGCCATAGACAGACTGCAGAGGATTCTTGGAGTCTTGCAGAAACCTGAAATGGGGTAAGACCATTATAAGTGGCTGAATATTAATAGCAATGAACATGTGGATATGATTGTCATTGCTAGTCAAATATACTAATCTTTGTTCCTTTATTCTTTTTTCCTACAGTGAAAGGTACCTTCAGAATGTGATGCAGATAGAGATGCTGCTGAAAACGTGGTTCCCGAGGGAGTCGTTTAAGTGTAAAGAAACACCGAACCTGAGCTGCAACCCTTCACTTGCACCACATCGGCGTCAAAATCAGCTCCACATGCCAGTTAAGGTGAGCTTGTTACCTTTGTTACTATATGGCAAACTATGGCTATTATGGCACAAAAAGTTAAAAAATATTCAATTCATGATAGTGAGTCTGCATGCTTACATTCCTCTGGCTTCTTTTATCTTTGATTGCCTATGAGGGCAATGCAAGACAAGTTTATTTGTATTGCACATTTCATGTACAAGATAATTCAAAGTGCTTTACATAAAACATAAAAAGCATCACAGCTGGGAGCAGAGAAAGCATTGAAAGTACATTTAAACAAACTTTAAAAAGAAATAAAAGAAATTAAATAAAGATAAAAGGCTAGAATAAAATATGGAGTGAGGGGAAAAAAAGAAGAAAAAAACAACCTAATGTTTCTTTAAATTCCAGTTTGAACTTCTTTCTCAAAGAAGTTAACTGCAGGACCCGTGTAACAGTTGTTATTTATGGTTTTGTTTTTCCAATGCAGAAGAGGAAACTGAGCTGGTCAGACCCTGAAGATGCTGGCAGCATCCCAACCAAGCAGAACCGCCACCAACATGGAAAACACGAGATTTGCCACACTGCGACTTCACTCAAGACCATTTCCACATGTCTTCCTTTATCACATGACAGACAAAACACACCAGAGGAAGAAACAGCTGAACCAGCCGGCGACAACTGCTCAGCCGGAGACAAGTTTACAGAGGAGGCTGGCCCTTTAAGCAGGTCCGCATTTTTATGTAGCAGGAGAGAAAATGAGATTCTGAAGCCTCTTGAGATTTCTTTACCCTCCTCGCGTGGCAGTCCAGTTACACAGGACTGCTCAGTGTCTTCGAGCAATGTCATAACTACAAATGACTCACCTTAACTAGCGGTATCTGACCTTGCTTTCACATGGAGGTTCTTCAGCCAGAGTAAAAGCAGGGGGCGGACTTGATTACATAAGCATAAAGTTAGGCGTAGAGCCAGTGTGTGATGACTGCAAGGCACAACACAGCAGAGGAGAAGAAACACAGAAAAACACTCATTAACCCCTAACTATCAGATGGTTTTTTAAAAGTTTTTGCACTATATTATTACTTAAAGACTTTTGTTTCTAAGAGGTTCACTTTTGTGTACATAACAAAGTTAAAAAAATATTGAAATGACTTTGTATGTGTTATCCGTTAAGGCAGTTTGCGTGTGTGTGGTTTTTAAAAAAAAAAAAAGAAAAAATCTTATCATGAAAGGCAGCCCTAAGAGTAGCAGCATCAGAGTTCAATGCTTTGGTTAGAAAAAAGAAAAAAAGAAAAACAGATATCACATTTATTATTGGGAAAAAGCACAGAGAATCATTGACTTTGTCGTTTAAAGCTGAAGATGTTTTTATTAATCACATAAAGTAAATGGAATACCATTTAGTTTTTATTTATCCTCCAGTAACTTAAGATAGGAACCATCACTATTTTTGTATATTTTGTGAAGTTAATGTCAGATTTGCAGTTTATTGTGTTGTTAAAATAATTATTAGTTGCAGCCATTGCACATTTTCTTTAAAAGTCAGTGCTCTATTTTGTAGTTTGAAAGAAAGTGACCGGGAGCTACTCTAAGTTTTACTCAGTTCTTGTTTTGCCCATGTTTCATCACTTCCCCCAAGTTTTTGTAAATTTTTCTGACAGACAAATCAAATCACACCTTCCCCTCAACCCTTGCTTATCACTGTGACAGGGGAGAAATATTGCTATGACGAATTATCAAAAATGGAATTAAGGCAAGCTTTGTCAGCATGTGAAGGTGGAGATACATGTAGCCGCTCCCAGAATGCACCACACCAAACCCTTTCACATCACATTGTTCGCAGCTTACACTGTTGTCACTATTTATTATCTTTTTTTGAGAGCAAGTAACATGCTCTCTTTGATTTTACCTACACTAATTTGAAAAAAAAAAAAAACCTGAATAACTTAAAATACTGAAACAGATAATTGTTGAGTTGGATGAGCAAATCAAAAATGCTCAGTTGAATGTTACTCTGTTGGTTGCTCCTAGTAAGCATTGTCACATTGTTTTAGTTGAAAGATTTTTTTTGTCAAATATTTTATTACACTGTTTAATATAAAAGGCAACGTATGACATATTTAAGCCTGTGTGATTTGATGCAATTGCACTTTGGATGACATTAAGGAAATTTTACACATTTGTGAACGTCAAAGAAATTATATTGCTTATAAAAGTAGTACTTGACATTTTTGATTCCATCAGCTTACTTGTGGTGCATTAACCTCGAGATAAGTATTGACAGGTATTTTAATTAGAGACTTTTATAGGCAACACTTATTTGGGGACTATGCAGTGAAGGAACAATTAAGGAATTAAAAGTAAGTATAGCTTACTACCAGGCTTGTTATTCATATGAAAAGTTCCAAATAGAGTATGTCACAATGAGGACAAAGACCAATTTCTGTACCTCATTTGAGACATTTTTTGGAACACTGAATTGCTGTTATTATAAAATTTGCAATACTGAAAGTGCTTTCTTGTTGTCTCAGCAATATGAAATATCTTGGAGATAAGATAAACGCAGCTGTTTCCATTCCTGAACATCTTTTTTTTTTTTTCCTTTTATATCATTTGGGTCTTGTACCACCATATTTTAAATCGGGTATCATTCATGTTGAATGGCATCTCATTTGTGGTGATTTATCACAAGTCAGCCTTATTTTTTTGCCTGACTATAAATTATACAACTGAATTATTTGAGAAGTCTACCATTTATTAAAATGACGGTTTGAAAAATAATCGTCTTTGCACCAGATGTGTCATTGCAAACCAAATGTGCTTCTGTGTAGATGTTTCTCAGGCTTTGTCATTATTGACGTTTGAGATGTATATTTGAAAATGGGAATTGTAAGCAAAAGGCAGAGAACAATACTGTAGTGAAATGTTGTTTTGGTAATTTAAATGTAAACTCCTACAGTTCACTTTAACTGTGCTGAATAAAACTCCCCATTTATGATATGGGAGTAACATTTGTTTTTTACAGTTGTGTATGTACAGATTGTCTTGTTTTTATTTTCTTCATGTCTTGAGATGTTGTCAATACTGATGATTGCTTGATAAATGCTGATGTTTTATACATTAAACTGAGATGATTTATCAAAATACAGTTTGATGAATTCTTGTAATGAAATACACTAATAGTGCATTTTCATCTGAAATTAGATGTTTGGTCAGCCACAAAACATTATCTGAAAATATGAATGAAATTAAATGAAAAAAAAGCTTTATTTATCCCAGAGGGGAATTGCAATGTTGTAGTGCCCCCCCCTAATAAAACCAATAATAATGAGATATTAGCTCACTTTGAATTTGATGGCAGCAACACATTGCAAAGAAGTAGGGACAGGGGAAACAAAAGGCTGGGAAAATAAATCAACAAATTACATTTGACCACTAAATAGGTTAATTGGCAACAGACTGTATAAAAAGAGCATTTCAGGCAGGCAGAGCCTCTCAGATGTAAAGATGGGCAGAGGTTCCGCAATTTGCAACAAATGACTTATAAAAATCGTGGAACAGTTGAATGAAAATATTCTCAATATTAATTTGTGAAGAATTCATGATATTATCAAAACATTCAAAAGTTTCAGGAGGAATTTCTATGTGCACAGGACAAGTCCAAAGGTAAAAAATGGATGCTTGTGATCCTTGGTTCCTCAGATGGCACTGTGGGCTGAGATGAGGCAAAACCTGGCAGTAACATTTTATGTCATTATTTGCACTATGTACACTACCCTTCAAAAGTTTGGACACTTTCCCGTTGAATCTAAAGAAAAAACGTGTCCAAACTTTTGACTGGTAATGTACATATCCATTTCTATTTCTAATGTTAGTTATACTTACACCATTTTTTACTTTTATACCTGGCTCCTTTTTTCTTACAATCTTTTTATCTATTGGTGGCTTTAATGGTGAATTGATGCATCGTAATTGCCATCTCTGGTGGGATGTTCTTGAATGACAATAAAGTAATCCGGAGCTATTTAAAAACGGGCATCTGTTTCAAAATCTCTTATGTTGTTTATATTTGATTGGAAATACAGTATGGATTTATGAGATTTGCAAATGATTGCATTCTGTTTTTATTTACATTTTACACAGCATCCCAACTTCTTTCGACCACCCAGTTTCACACAGCTGTCTATCTATATACCCGTGACTAATGCTAAATTGATTTATTTTATTTTTTGCTTTGTTTTCAACTATCAAAAAATATTGTCCTTTTGTCCCCGTGTTAACACATGACATGTGTACTACTGCTAATGCACGTGCAGCTTACCTACCCCACCGATGACCATAACGTGCAGCAGGTGACGCTAAAAGCTATTGCGTGTAGGAAAACTTTGAATAACCTTCCGCGACGCTCGGTGGCGCTGTCATTACGCCTTAATCCCGGAAGCTTTCGTCAACGAGTAAACACAGCTAAAGGATGTCGCAAGGCGCTTAGTTTTAACCACTAGTGGTAAATGCTATTAGCACTACGCTGTGGTATAGAATCTCACGTGGGATAAGCAATAAATTTAAAAAGGGACCTGGAAACTGAAAAGCTCAAATTTAACAGTGTGTAACACTGAAGTGGAAGCTGAGTGGCTGCTGAATGCGAAGATTTCTGTATTACGTTAAGCTAGCATGCTAAGCTAAGTGCAGGTCTCAGCTAACTTCATTTTGGAATGATAGAGCGCAGCGCGAGCTCCTCTGGACATGGCAGCGGGAGCAGGAGCCGCTTCTGGCGGCTCTTTGGAGTCAACATTAGAGAAGAAATTTCGAAGTGTGAACAACACCATGGATTCTATTCAAGGACTGTCAACGTGGTGCATCGACAACAAGAAATACCACAGTCTCATTGTGCGACATTGGCTTAAGTGTTTGAAGAAATGTAAGTAGATTTACTACCTGCTGAAATGCTGCTTCTGTCTTAACTGTAGGGGTGAACTTGTGCATACAGAATAATCGCACCCATTCCAGTAGTCAAAATTTTGAGATTACGAGAACTTTTCTCCTCCATACGGGGGATTTGAGCCAGCTTGAGACCCCGGAAAAAGGTAGAATTTCAAACGTATGGTCATCCACGTTTCTCCAGCAGCCTGCTTCTGTGATGATTGTGAAGGGATGTCAAGCAATGTAGTTACACATTGAATACAGACAATTTAATCACTTATATTTATTTGTAAATTGAACCGCTCCAGGACAGAATGTTATAACTGAATTAGCTTTATTGTCTAAAGAGTATTTAAGAGAAAATCTGAATTTAAAACTTCATTATTCTGCTCATCCTGTTCACATAGTGCAGTCGGCTTGATGAAGTGATGTTGCATGAAAATGCTACTGACGCACTAATCTACAGAGAGTCCAAGGCCATCTGGGTTGTGTCTGAAAAATATATAAATGACAACTCGAGTGTAAAGAACAAATCTTTGCTCAGGGCTCTTTAACAAGTCAAAGGCATACATTACAAGAGAAAAAGTTGTTTAGTGTTTGCATGAAAACAGTGATGGAAAATAAATATGGAATATGAAGTCCTCCTTATCTTAAAATGCGTTTAGAAGGAAATCTCACACCCACTTACACATACAAAACTTAGCCATTTCTATACTATTTTAATGGTTAAACATTTGGTAAACGTAATGTTTTGCTTTTAAGCTAAAACAAATTTTGAATCCCTTTTGTATAGAACTTTTATTTTAATATTTCAGGAACTTAATGGTCTTATCCAGTTAACAGATTTATATTCTGGAAATGTTAGTAAATTAACAAGAATTATAACAGATAATAACTGATTTGTATATTTGAATGTCAAATTTTAAGAAACTTGTAACACAAAAAAGAAAGAAATCATTCACAGTTTTAGTAATCTGCCAGATAGCTTAACATTTATGTCAAGTAATTATGAATTTACTTAATTTACTGGTGTCTCTGCTTAGTTTGAATTTGAAGTTTCTTCATGGAGTTCTCCTTGTTTTAAATTGAAATAATCCCATCTTTTGACAAATGTTTGATAAATGGTTTTAATGTTTTTTAACTGGTGAATTTATATGTTGGAAGTTCAGCTGAGGTCTTAACAGTCAGTTCGTTTGGGTTTGTGTATCTGTGACTTTGTCTGTAAACTTTGTCAAGGAGCAATCATAATGTATTTTTTTTGTCTGAGATGTTAAGCCCTGTAGGTCTTGCCTCACAGTCTGCAGTTAAATAATGATGGTGTCTTTATAAAAGGTCCATGTTGTTACATATCTTTTGTAGTTTTGCACAAGCTTTCTTTTTGTTAAGAGCCAGTTTGTATGAAAACAAGACTAAAACACTGAGTAAGTGTTGCTGCTGCTGACAGCGGCCTTTAGAGGAAAAGTAAAGTGTTTGACAAAGCGCACAACCAATGTATCACAACACAGATTTATCTAGCCACTTGCAAAGGTGTAGAAGTGACAGTCTGTTTTGTATAATTTTGTCTCTGAGAGATTGTTTCACATGCACATATAATAACAATAAAAGCACAGCCATTGTCTACGGCTTGCATTGAAAATTATTTTGATAAATAGTGTTGTAAAATGAAAATATGCAGAGAAGCGGCTTGGAGAATGTCTTTCAAGTTTCAGCTGGATAACGTGTATTTAGAAGATGTTTTTGTAGTATTATTTAAGACTTATTCTGTTGTTTGAAAACAGAAATAGTAAAATATGTGTTATTGGGATTTGACTGCATTCATATAAACTGAATGTGACCAGTATAAACTCCTGCGAGTGGCACAGAAGCACAAAATTTGATGTGAGAACATGCTGACCCACAGTCACTTATTCTTTGATGTAAAAACAATCTTTTAATTTTCCTTTGTTTAAATAAGGCCTGACAGTTTTGAAAAAGTTTTATTGCAATTTTGCAAACAAATATTGCGATTGCAACTTAGTTTGCAACTTAAACATTCAAATTCCAGCTACTGTTTCCAATTAAAATAAGTAATTGGATCAGTTCCTTCGTAGCCTAGTGCACGAAAGAATTACTCCAATCACTTGAATAAAATATGTAGAATATCCATCTGACAACATGTATAATGCTCTCCCACTATCACTAGACACCAAAAGACAAAATATTAGTTTTTTTCATCACAGAGTACAGGAGTTGTGGTCTACTGCTGCCTCATGGGCTTGGATTGTTTGTTTGTGTTGTTGGACTTTGTTGTAAAACAACAATCTGATAAAACATTACATAATTATTATTGTTATGTGACTGTCAGTGAAGTGTTCTACATTTAAAGATGGAAATGATATGTTTTGAGCTTATGAAGCTACCAATAGAGGAGGTGAGGTTAGTCCAGTGGGCCACACACTCTGGGATGCCCTGAAAGTCTCATGGCAACATGCAGTGTTTATTTCCTGTTGAGCTTTCTGGTGACTCTTAAAGGGATTTCATGCTTTCAATGTGTGCATGTGCAAACTGGAACTGTTCAGATGTGCAGTCCTATCAGCATTAGGTTCAGCAGCACATTATCGGTCTAAAGGACATTATAGAGGCATGGTTAACAAAGTCTCTCCTCAGCACAGCCTGCATGTTGTGTTGGTGCTTCTTGCTTTCTTTGTTGTTTTTTCTGAATGGAATTGAATCCAAGCACATGCTTAATAGGTGAACTCAGACTCTTCAGACAGTAGCAAATATTTGGACTGCATGCTCAGCTACAAGGTGACCCTTGCAGTTTGGTGAGGATGACGAAATTAACATCACACACAGACCTTTGGTTGAGCAGATGCACAGTCTATGAAATCCCTTTTTGAGTAAGAGCTCTGTGCTTAATACTATTATAATGATAGTATCAAGTTCAGAGAACAAAGAAAGACAATTCAATAATCAATTTCAATGATGTGAATAATGATTTATTGACCAAGGTGGGGCTGGGCGATATGAACCAAATTTTATATCTCAATATTTTTATACCTCAATCACGTTATATACGATAAATATCTCTCGAAATAATTTTGTCAAGTAACCAAAGGTTCTAATTTACAGAGTGCTAAATACACTTTTATTGAGGATCAGCTGCACATGTGCATTAAAACAGTTGACTAAAATTAAAGTAGCTGCATATTAAATTAAATGCTCTTAAAATGAAATTAATGAAGAAAACTTTTCAATGACCAAAACAAAAACACAGTTGTGCAAAATGCAAAAAGAAAATACTTTTAACTCAAAACAAGCTATCTCCATATAAACAATATTCCCCCATTTTAAATTGTGTGTGAAAAAGTCTCAATATATTTGAAAATCTTGATATGTTGCCCAGCCCTAGACCAAGGTTTATAATTGTGACAGCTGTAACCATTGCCAGAGAATCCAGCTTCATTCCCACAGAGTTGCTGGTCATGTGTGTCAATTTGGTTTCTATTATTCTTTTCTTTCTGCTCCAGCACACAACAGCAAACAGTAACAGCAGCTGTTTTCTTGAGATTCTTAATGAATCCTCGCTGTAGTTGATGATGAAGGCACTCACCCTCATATAAGGGCCCATTTATGCTTGCATATTTAGTATTTAATCAACCCAGACAAACTTGCATACAATCCTCAAAAAAACCTGACAGTGTGTAGCTCTCAGAGATGATGCTGTGTTTGCTGAATACTGATTAGGGTTGCAAAATTCCGGGAATTTTCAAAGTTGGAAACTTTCCATGGTAATTAATGGGAATATATGGGAATTAACCGGAGATTTACAAAATTGAAGGTTTATTCCCTTAACGGAGTTTAAATATATAGTTGAGGAAAATATATTGTAATATAAACTTTGGCTAAAACAAGCTGATTTAATGC
>JAOXYM010000018.1:18618789-18642062 GCA_028567055.1 Leptatherina wallacei
CATTCCTCTATCACATGCACTGATTATTTCTTCAATCCTGGAGTACTGAGGTGTGGAGGATGAGTAATATTTTACTCGACATTCTTTTTTGTTGTTGTTTAATGAAAGAACTGATTGTTCAGTCCAAGAATTAAAGTTTTATAGTTCTATTTAGAAATAAATCTTTTAAAATGTCATGTTTTTTAAATGGTTTTATTTTGCGTGGATGTCTACTTATGACAAAACAAAATCTTGATATTCATATTCGGATATGATGGTGTTTTGACATTTTCCACGAAAATCCAGTTAATTATCATAAATTCCCATAAACTCCCATTATTCGTGTGAAAAGTTTCCACTTTGGAGTATTTCCAAAATTCCCCAGCTTAACTTCCCATGGAAATTTTCTGGAAATTTCTTCCCCTTTGTAACCCTAATTCTGATTGGTTAAAAGTTAGCTGAGCTAGTTGAGATGGGAGAGGCTGACATTAATGGATTTCCCTTGCCAATCTCCATTAGTAAACATGAAGTTTCAATTCATCACAAAGAAGATCTTTGTTCACTTTGACTTTGACTTGGCCTCCTTATCCACGCTGATGTATCCAAATATGGCACAGGATTCAGAGAACTTCTGATAGTTGAATGCTTTGATTATTGATAAGAAAGAAGAGCTAGCATACATGTTTATTAGTCACCTCTGTGAAACAGTTTTGAATATTCTGCCACACAAAACATTGGACCATCCCGGATTTTCACTGTTATATGTCATTGTAAATTAAATGTCTCGTTTTTTGTTTGACTGTGTTTAAGGGACATATTGTTCTTTGGGAAATTATTAGGGTTGCTTTGTGTACAGTTTTCAGAATACAAGCATTTTGTGTTGATTCAGTCTATTTTTATGGGTTGTTCAATTTTATCACATGCTGGAAACATCAAGGAGCCAAGTGCTTTCATCCCTGTTAAACCAAATTCAGTTGAATCTCCTGTGCGGAGTCGGACCATAGTTTCTCACTATACTCTCTCTCATATTCTAGTGTGTGTGTGTTTATTTTCCTTTTAGGTTTACCTTTGATCATTGGCTTTAGGTCCTCACTGATGGCTTAATTTAATTCACTTTAGCTTTATTTGTATATTTGTTTATTTGTACAGCACCAATTCACAACTGATTCTGCTTTTGTTTCCAGTTGGCTTTGGCTCATTTATGTTATTCTGTTTTGTGTTAATCGCAGCGTGTTTTATTTTGTTTTAATTGGTTTAAAGTATTACACTTATCAGTTTTATTCTGCTGGTTACTCTACCTCGGGTGCCAGTGTGATACTGAAATGCAACTGTTGAAATAAAGAAAAACCTTTTGTTTTTTGTGATGGTCGGCAGGAATGAATGAATGTATCAAAGATACACTTTTTGTTTTTCTGCTGCTGTCACAAAGATGTTGCTTCAGACAGTCTTGCTTTGAGTAAGAAATATGGCTTTCATCCCTTACCTGATGTTATACAGGAACTCGATAAAAACTTTTTATGCAGCAGCATCAATGTAAAGCTTTTGGCTTTGGTTTGAAATGGGTTCAGCCTGACTGAATGATTTGTGCAGGTATCAGTTACGGTCCGTGAACATATAATGTGTAAACCCCTTATACAGAATTATTTTTAACAGTTCTTGGCAAATTAAAGCTTTCTGTAAGTCTTGTGTTTTATACTTATGTTGGATCTGTATTTTTGGTGTATACTTTTTCAAATTAAATTATGTTTCTAGTGCTGTTTTTCAGATTGCTGAGACCTTAACTGTCTACAAGATGTTTGGCTTTATTAGTTTTGCTCCATATCTCTTTATTTTTTACCGATTTAATGATTTGAATGCAAAATGCTATATTGAGGTTTCCAGAAAGGGTTTTCTGGGAAGTGGTGTACTCACAGTGAGTAAAATCAGGCAGACAATATTGATTTTATGCTAATATTATATTGGCAACAGTATCAAATTGATTAAAATATATTTGTAATCTAAAGATAAGTTGTTTAAAAGTACTTTCAAAATTGAGCATACAGAATAAAGATTGCAATGATTGTGTGATATGTTTTGTAATCTGCTGATGGTTAAATATCACAATGACTGACTTGAATTGTGCATGTCAATGAGTGAGTCCTTTTTTTTTTCATTTTGTAAAAACTAAGATTTATAATAATTTGTGAAAAGCATACAGATCTATGGTATAACCTCCAGGTCCTAAACAAAGTCTTGCTCAAGTAGCAGAAAATAAAGTCTGTACACCAGGATGAATACTTTCTGTATTATTTATCAAATTTCTCTCTCACAGTGAGTTTTTTTGCATGAATATTCCTCAGAAAAAGGAGCACCTGCTAACATATTCTATAACTACATATCCAAATAGTTTTACATTAATTATGTTTAACTTTAATACATTTCCACCAAATAAATATTGCTAAAATATTAACAATAAGCTCAAAATGACATTAAATAATAGTTTCACGATTCAGATTTCAACCCAAATTTTTATAAATTTAGCATTTAGCAACCTAAGTATCAACATTTACATGTTACCTTTTAAATTTTAAAATACTATTTTTTTTTCTTTTTTTACCTTGTTTATTATTTATCATGATCTTGAAATGTTTGCATGGTCGACTTTGACTTCCGACAGAACTAGTTTCTAAACTGTTATGGTTACAATTTGATGGATCATGTTAATTGGTATGAATGATGTTGACAGATCAGTATTATGTCTAGTCTAAAGAGACGAGTCTCAGATTATTTGGGCTAACAGAACTTTCTCTCTTCTCCACCAGCTGATCCCGCACACAGACTCAACCTGTTGTACCTCGCCAACGATGTCATTCAGAACTGCAAAAGGAAAAATGCCATTGTGTACCGTACAGCGTTTGCTGAGGTGCTTTCAGATGCTTTCTTGCTGGTCAAGTAAGTACTTTCTAGAGATTTGGCTTTCAAAAGAGAAGTTGGGTAGTCTTTTTTTTTTACTTTGTCAGCTAGTGTTATGTTTCTTTATGTTTCATTTTCATGTGGCATTGAGTTTGTTAACTCAAAGATGTGTCTCACACATAAACAGAGCAACTACATTTACATCTCTGTCCTATGTTTTTATCTTGCTATCAAATTTTTTTTCCAGCCACGAGAGTGACTCAAAAGTGATTAAATCAGTGGAGAGGATTCTGTCCATCTGGGAGGAGAGGGATGTGTATTCAGGAGCACTTATTACTGAACTTAGAAGTATCTTAGTCAAAGAGGATTCCCCACTTGTGGAGCAAAAAAGTGAGTACTTTCTTTGTTTTGACATTATTATGAATACACTCAACTTTGCTTCATTAGGTACAGTGTGCTGCTTTCTTACCAGTTAGCTTTATTTTACACAACCTATAAAACTCTTTTGAAAAATCCTGTTGTGTTTTCATGTAGAACTGAATGCCACAAATGTGCATGTGGATTGTTATTACTTAACCGTGACATCTAATTCTTCCAACGGCTAATTCCAATTTTTTTTTTAAAGCTCCTGTTGAGTCTAAAGCAGATCTACAGTCTAAGGTTGTTGCTGAGTTTGTGGTAAGCATTTCTTTAAATACATCCTACCTAAACTGCAACATTTACACAGTAGCAGAGAAGCCATCTTTGTTTCCTTTATACAAATATTGTTTTGATCGGACATGACTGACTTTCTCTCGGCTTCAGCCCCAGGCACTAATGGAGCAGCTGTCCAAGTACAAGAGATCTCTGGAGGAGGTTGACCTCAAAGAGAAACAGCTGGCTGCTATGAGGGTTGACATCCTCAGTTCTGATGCCCTCAGGAAACTCAAAGGTGCCTGATGCAGTCAACCTTTTACTGCTGTACTGTTTAACTTAATGTAATGCACAAATAAGTCTTGTCTTTAAAACATGTAAAGTATTTGTTGTCTGTGTATTTTTCACTTTGTCACAATCCTACCAAGTTAACTTTCACATACTTGGTTCTTACAGATAAAGCAGGAGGAAAGAAGTTCTCCCGGGACTTTGAGGAGGGAAGTGCACAGCTGCATGAGTTTGTGAAGTTCTTTGAGAAACAAAGTAAAGTAGGTCCTCCACTCCTGGAAGCTCTCAGCAATGCAGATATATTCTATGAGATGCAGTACAAGGAGGTGAAGATTGTTGCCAATGTAAGTATGAAAATAATTCAATTTAGGATGTTTGTCTAACCCTCAAAGATTTTTTTTGTAAGCCTTACAAAATACAAGAGTTTTTCTGTCCTTTGAAACTTTTTGGTTCTCGGTTTCAAAAGAAACTACACACAAAACAAATATCGCTTGAACATTTTTTTTGTGAATTATTGCCCTCGTGCTGATGCATATAAAACTAAAGATACAGTATACTATGTCTAAAAATGTTAATGCAACACATTCTTTGCGTCCAACGTGAAAAGTAAAGCTAATGTTGCATTAGTTGTTTCTATTTTACTAACTTTATCTTAAATTGCATGTAGCTTTTTCATCTAGAGTAAGTTGAAACATATGGGAGTGGTGTGCTTCTATGTAATTTATGTTACAGAAGGTGCATAAGGTCAAGCTTAAGAATCCAAATTGTACCAGAAAGATGTAAAAGAACACAAAAATTCAGAATGTGAAAATGTATCACAATGCTTTGTGAATAATTTAAACCAGGTGTGTCCAAAGTCGATCCTCGAGGGCCTCTGTCCTGCAGGATTTGGACACTTCCTGCTGCAGCACACCTGAATCAGCTTTCAGGGTCAAGATGTTTGGGCAGCACTTGGTAACAAGCCGTTGAAGAGAACCATTTAAGTTGAATCTGGTGTGTTGGGAAACCTCTAAAACCTGTAGGATTGTTGCCCTCGAGGACTGGAGTTGGACACCCCTGATTTAATTCCCTAGATTGATTTATTGGTTATTAGTACATAAATAACACCAAATGTTGCAACTGAAAAAAATTTCAATCATTGAATTTTTTTGCCAATAATTCTGAAATAATTGATGACAAAGGCAATAGAAAACTGAGAAAGTAGCAAAATGCTACATACAAACGGCTGGAGAAATGCCTTTATTGAGTTAAAACAGGGGTGCCCAAATCCGGTCCTCGAGATGCAACTGTGGTAAGCATGACTTTATCCTCGAACTAAAAGTTGCATCCCTTCTCCAACACACCTGAATCAAAGGAATGGCTCGTTACCAGAGTTACTCTACAGAGTTGAATGACGTGTGGATGAGGGAATTCAACCATTTGATTCCAGTGTGTTGGAGAACGGTGCATCTAAAAGTTGCAGGATAGTAGATCTCGAGGACCGGACTTGGGCACTCCTGAGTTAACATGACTGGTATAAAGGAAACAGGCAGAGATTTTTATAAGTAAAGATGGGGATTAGTTTGCCATTCTATGAGAGACTATGTGGGCAAATAGTTCAACAATCTTTTCATGTAAAAAGAAAAATCAAAAGACTCAGTATCTGCATAAAACTGTATATAAGAGAGAACGCAGAAAGCTAGGGGAAAATGGTCTTCATCTCTGGTCCCCTGGGCATTTAACTTTAGCACAGAAAGTAAGGAAATTTATGTTTTGGTCGATTATTTCTTTGTTGTAACAATGCTTCTTGGCAATGAATCTTATACTGTTGGAAAGCTTGTTTATTTCACTTTTATATGGTGCAATGTTAGTAAGAAAAATGCATTTTGGGATGAGCAGCAGAGTAGAGTATGTGGGCTGTGCCTATGAAAAGCAAGCCATATTTTCTGTCATTGACAGACAGCCTGTTCTGTTAATTACCCTTGTTTTGAGCTTCTAGTACCTCAGGTGCCTGATTGGTACCTAATCTATGAGCATGGACTCTGCTACAGTGGTCAGTTGGTGTCTGCTCCAAGCACACCATGTTTGGCTGATCTCCATAAGTCCTGTGCTATAAGCAGTCCCTCCAGGAAGTTGCAATCACAACTATCAATACAAAATCAAAGGGGTGGAATATACAATAAAAACGTAGCCATCCCAAATTTATCATATTACCAGGACAACATGAGTTATTCCTTAAATGATTTTTCTTTGGCTGATTATTATTTTTTTGATAGTTGTAGTTGCAACTTCCTGGAGGGACTGTAAATGAGGGAAATTCAAGCTGCTGACTAGCATGAGGAGGAGGTGCCAGGCTGTTGTGGTTGTGTACGGCCACTACAGCCTGGGCCCCTGTTTGTTAAATGAATAAATTATTAATTTGCCAATAGGTCCTGTTCCATGAAAGTATTTTTCCTTATAAATGTTGAAACATTTATAAGACAAAATATACGTTCCAGTAAGTATTGTTACAACAACAACAAAAAATCCACCAAACACAGATTTTCTCACTTCATTTGCGAAGTTTATAACATTACAAATGTGATCTTTTTTGCAAAGTGGTTGTGCTCTGCAATTTTTCCATGTTAGACCAACATTTCACATCCATTCTGACCACATTAAACATCCGTCCTGATGTGGGCTTTCAAATAGCGTGACAACATTACAGGAAGAGAAAATGGAAAAAAGCCCCTCTATTTAAAAGCCAGCATCCACAGTGGTGTGATACATTTCTCAATTCAGTAAAAAATAATGTCAAATGACATTCTATGTATTACAACAGCGTGGCTCTGTAGTAAGGCAGGGTGCAAAGTTTCTCCATCCGTAAACCATTCAGGACTTTGAAAACGCCTGCGGTAAATGTAATCTATCATAAAAAGTGGGAAAGCAAAGCATTTTTCTTTTGAAAATGGCCTTGCATTTGTCAAAATACCATAAAAATTCTTGTCCAACGTCCTTGTTGGAATTCAATTTAGAGTTGAAATGATTTGCAAACCATCATATTTATTTATAATTTTATTTATCTTTTACACATTTTCTGACATGGGTTTATGACATGTACATACACACCTCATGTCAGAAACGGTTCAATTTAGGGATGGGACAATGCAGGTTTCATGCTGCATGAAAATGTGATGAATAAACATTTACTAGCTTATGGTTGTAAAATAACTGGTGCAGTGCTAAAAGATGGTGGAATGTGTGTTCTTTTTAGGCCTATCAGACATTTGCTAACCGGGTGTCCCACCTGAAGCGTAAGCTGGATGCCTTGAAGGCAGCCTTACCAGACCTGGATGAGTCACCCATCCCATCGCCGTCTGCAGATGCTCCATCTCCAACGGGGTCAGAGTCCCCTTTTCATGGACTGGAATTGGCCCACCCTGATCCAGATCTAGATGGTTCTGCTATGGATGATGAAGCAGAGCCACCAGCTCCAAGCCCTCTGTCCTCGCCAGGAGTATCGCCCAAACGCACGCAGAATCTTGGCGAGAAAGACAATCGTGAAGTAGAGGACATGGAGCTCTCTGATGAAGAAATGGACAGTGTGGGCATCATTGGTGAGGTTTTATTTTTTTTAATTTTTGTTAAAACTCCTGGGGTAGTTGCAAGCTCTCTCCTCATACCTGTGTGCTGTAGCTGATAAACATCTAGGCATTTTTATGATCAAATTCAAAAAATTTTCAAGGCTTATATAGTAATGAGGAAAAATGTAAGTTAATTTGATATAACCCACAGTTGTTAACTGCATAGCCAAGCGGTAACAAAGTAACTGTGTGACTTAAAAAACAGGTGTAAGATAACAGTTTACCTGCATCATTACCCAGAAGTCACTGCTCTCGCTTTTTATGCTTTTCGCTTCAGTTGAGGAGCAGATCGAATCTGTACCCCTACCAAAGGTGTCAACTCCAATCTCGACAAAAAGTGAACCATCAGTGGCCACAGAGCCGCCTGTTCTACAGGTCCCACCCCCTGTGACCACTCCTACAGCTGCTCTGGAAAGTGTTGACATGGGTAAAATTGGCTCCATCCTCAACAATTTTAGCTCAGTCATGAAGAACACAGGTGAGTGCTGGTGGCTATTCTGCCATCACAATAATGAAGACTGAACTGTTCTGATAGGTGACATGTATTTAGAGAGCTGATGTAGGCTTTTTCATGGCTTGATTTAGTCTGGTTTGTCTTGACATCTGCTGTGAAATACCTAACCTTGCAACGTTGGTTAGAATGTGTCTGCAACATGAAAATAAAGTCTGAATTATTTCTCTTGAATGTAAGCAATTGATTATTCCACTACAATTATTAAAGTTAAGAGTGATCTGTGAGAAGTTATTTTATAGGGATTCAAAGGATATGTGAATTTTCTGTGTTTCAGCACCAGGAGTGGCAAGTCCTCACACAACTGCCCCTGTCAACACCTCTGTGATGTCCACACCTGCTACCTCTGTGGCTACACAGGACCCCAGCTCACTTGTCAACATCCTATCCAAGGTGGACGTGAGTCCTGCAGACCTCCTCAGTGCTCTATCAAAAGTCCAGGGCAAAAGCAGCCTTGGGGGTGAGAATAAGGAATAATTTTATTAGCTTAAAAGCAACAGTTTGTTTTATTTATTTAATTTTTTTATTGTACATTAAAAGAAACATTCCTTCCTAAAACCCCTTTACATAATTTTCCTTTTGTCACTTAGGCATCACTTCTCTCCTGAGCAGCTCTGCTGCAACTGTTGTCCCAGACACCTCCAGTACAGGCAAGATTACTCCCTCTCCCTCATCCACATCTGTATCAGCAGTACCCTCTCAGAGCTCGTCTCTCTCCTTTGTAGCACCTGTGCCTTCCTCATCAAGCTCTATTGTACAGCAAAGCTCAAGTACTCAAGCATCTCCCCAGACTTCCAACAAAGCGTCCGCTTTGGTCCAGGCTCTCCATAGGGACATGGATTTGACTACAGAATCAGAACAGTCGGTTTCATCTTCAAGCTTAGAGTCTAAAATTCACAGCTTCCTGCAGGGAAACCCTGCTTTCAGTACATTCGACCTGGGTTTTTCAACAAACCCGGCTATGGGAGGTGATCATTTCAGCCCAGTACCTGGTACAGACACACAGGGTGGGACCCCAGTGCGGGATGAGGGGGGAGGAACCCCAACACAAGATGAGATCATGGATAAGCCGGTGGTTGTCCCATTCGCTTCCACCATAAAGCCGGTGTCTGTAGGTGAAACTGCTAAAACAGCTCCTATAACCTTCGAGAAGAACATCCTGCAGAACTCCAACACTCCCCAACAGCAAGCTCACTCGCAGCCAGGTGCGACTCAGAATGGGCAGGCCTACCGGCCGAACCCACATGGCACGCCGGGGATGTCGGAGCGTGGGATCACTGCACCAGCTGCACATTACCAGCAGATTCCTGCCCACACAGGGGGACCACTGCCTGGAGAAAGAGGTCCAGGCAGTGCCAGTAATACACAGACAGTTGGTGGCTTTCAAGGGACAAATGAAAGAAGTTGGTATGGTGATGGTTACCAGGGGAACACTGTGCAGTCCAGCAGCTACAATGTGACAGTGCCTGGAGGAGCTAGAGAGGATAAGACTTTAGGACTTTACTCGTATCCAGCAGGGCAAACTCAGGAACCACAAGAGTTTGGCTCCCAGCAGCAGGGGGGCACCGCAGCCCCTCCTTTCTTTGGAAGTATGCTTCCTCCTGTCCCAAAGTTACCACCTCCTCCTACTTTTGACGCCCCACCACCCTCAATGAACAGTAAGATGAATCCCCCAAAGCAGCAGCCAGGTCCCAGCCTAGATGGAGGGGGGGTGATAGGAAACAGACGGGACAGCCTCATCAGCAGCATGGTGGTCCATGACCACCAGCACAAGTCTCTACTGCCTCCGGACGATTCACTCTACGACCCTGACGCACATCAACCACGACGCCCTGAGTTTTTACCTCCTCACCCAGATGACAAGCGTTACCGGGAGGATGTCCAGCATTTCCATGACAAGCAAAGTGATTCCCATTTCTTCAATGAAGATCCTTTCTTCCCACCGAATGATGCATATTTTAGACCAGGCAGTCCTCCACATCCCTACCCTAGAGTTCGGGGGCGTATGACTCCCCCACTCTCACCCTCGAGTGACCCTTACTATGCCCATGACTACCAACAGCAGAGCCCCACTCCTCTGCAATACACACCAAGGCGACCACCACCTCATGAGATCCGCCATCCTGGTATGCGCCCGCCACATCGGCCCCCCCACCCAGCACACCTACAACACCCCAGAGGACCACCTCGTCCACCATTCCCTCGTTTCCTCGGCCCTGATCCGAGATTAAGAGGTAAACGTCCAATCCTAAGAGGAGGGGGTCCAATGTTTCCCCCTAAAAGACCCTTTCTACCCCCACGATACTGACCGAACATTTTGCTTTGAGCCCTAAAACTGACTGTGTCATGAAGAAGGGGCAGACTAGCCAGTTCATGAATGTTGAAGTCTGCACTCTGCCGCAAGAAGCCTCTGAAAATCCAAAATTGAGCAACAGTCTCAATACAAGTGCAAATCTTGATGTGGGCATCAGAAGAGGGGTACTCAGAAAAAAGCTACCGGAAGAATACAGGATGTTTAGAGGGTTGAGGACAACCAGAGACAACACCAAGAGACAAAAAGCTCACGGAGAAGGCTGAAGAGTGAAGACTGAAGAATAAAGAAAATAAGAGGTGGATATATAAATTCACTTTTTGTGTTATTTATGCCAGTAAAAAGCATTGCATTAAATATTAATGAGAATCAGTTTCATGTAGGTCGGTGTGAGTGCATGAAATACAGATGTGCACGCAGTCAAATGCTAGTCAAATAGTCACAGAGCGTTCCCAAATTATTATTTTTTTCTTCTTTTTTTTTTTTTTCTAAATCCGAAGTTCAATTTGAAGAAAGTTATTTTTGCTACAAAGGTAACAAAAATGTTTCTGCTGTTATTTAGTTTCACCCCGAGCAGTTTTGACTGCTTCTCTTCCACATCAGTTGTGTCCCTGCAGCTTTCAGGAAAATATACATTTGAATCCCATTTGGGGTAAGATAATCTGAGTGTATGTTGAAGAATTTCTGTTTCTTTTTAAACCATCGTTTCTCGTTGTTCCAACCCCGAATGTCCGATGTGTGAGGCGATGCCGTCTCCACCAGTGTACCACATGCGTCTGGTGAGAGTTTTATGTCTCGTTGAGTTCCTTAAAGAACGTCACAAGTCTAGACGAATGGAGAGAGGGAGGTGTGAGGTTTTCTTTTTTTTTTTTTTCTAGCCTCTGACGCAGACACAGAAGAAGCATATTTCTGGAGGAGATGAAGATATTCGTCTTCAGTTTTATTTCCTTGTATTGACTAATAAAAATCTGAGTTTGAAAAATGTGTTGTTTACTTTCTTTCCTGTGATCTTTGGACTGTTGCACCACTGCCCTAAACTGTTATTGCTTATTGTCAGATAAATAAACTTGAATACGGGCTATAAGATTCAGGGCATTTTAGTAGATTAGCTTTAATAAAAATGTCCACATTAATTTCCGGTTTAAAACTAAAAGATTACCCTTCAGGACAGGGATGTCAAACTGGTCCTTGAGGGCCGCTGTCCTGCAGGTTTTAGATGCTTCTCTACTTCAACACGCCTGACTCAATATTATGAGTCATTGTGCTGAACTTGACAACAAGCAGTACAATTTATTTCATTTGAATCGGGGAAGCCTTTAAAACCTGCAGGACAGGGACCCTCCAGAACCGGAGTTTGAGATCCCTGCTTTAGGAAGTTGTCCACGAAAGTATTGGAGTCCTGTTCGCGGTCCAAAAGAGCTACATTATTCCAGAGGAGTAAAAGTGTGAGTGTGTTTAGTGTATTTGATTGTTCACCAGCTGAATAAGATGCATTGATTTTGCAACATTTAGGCACTTGTTGCCCCGCAGACCTGGTTCTCAATCTTGGTCCTCGGGACCTGCTGCCCTGCATACTTTATATCAGAGGTGTCAAACTCTGGTCCTCGAAGACCACTGTCCTACAGGTTTTATATGTTTCTATTCTTATCACTCTGGGCTGAAATAGATGGCTCATTAACAGGTTACAAAGAACTTGATGAGGAGGTCTAATGATCTGAGTCACTGCATAAAGGTAGAAAACCTGTAAGACATAACTGGTCAGTGGGTCCTGAGGACCAGGATTGAGAAACACTATAAAGGATAGTTTGTAGTTGGCTATAGAAGACACCAGTGCTTCATATTGGCCCTGCTTGGTTGAGCTTTCTCTTTTTAAGAATAGTGTGGCCTACAAGAATGTATTTGTATTTATAGAGGAGCGCATACTCACCCGATTATGTTTTAAACCTTTTTGATTTTCAGCTTACTTGATGCCCATATATGTGCAGGCCCTGAGCATCTTATCTGATTTAACTTGGAATGCTTTGTATTTTTATAGCCACATCTCCAGGAGAGGATTGTTTTCCTTACAGCATGCCATATTACTCTCTGAATATTTGATTTAAATTTAAGTGTGAGTGTGAAATTGACATGTAGCTAAATGCATTCCACAAACGCTTAAACTAATTTAAAAGGCAAAGTCAGCTAAGTTGTTGAGGGAAAAATACCAAAAGTCCCACGTGTTTCTTATATTTAGTGTTAATTAATCATCTTATGGCTAAATTATTCTCTCAAAGGAGTTGAGCTTCATTTCCTACTATGCCACAATAAAGAAACAAGTGATAGACGGTCATTTATTTGTACAAGTATTTTCCTGTGGCACAGAAAACAAACCAGATTTCTACCAGGTCGGGTTTAATTAATATCCAGAGGAGGTTTTATTTGGTGAAATGTGTAGCTTGGTCATTTTTAACAAAACATAACTGGGTAGATGGCGAGTAGATCGCCGTTAGGTTAGAAAAAAGTAAAGAAGATTAAATAGATTTGTAAGCAATATGCTGCTGTGAGTTCAGGTGAAGCCGTCGTCGCCAGGTGTCAGTAGATCGTTCAGGATCGTTTTTACTAGGATGTTACTTTGTTTAATTATGAGCAGCTACAGCATCAAAGATTTAATTAAGGCAGCCAATTAAATTATGCAGCTTTTACCTGCCGTCACTTTCACGATGTGTTTGCGGTTTTTGTTTATTTTATTATTATTTTTTTTTATAGGGGAGCTTTGTTTATTGCGTGGAGTCTAAAAAGTGAGCCGTCATAATTATTTAATTTTCACTGATGACAAAGTGACAAATAATGCAGGTTACACTCGCACAGATCTGCTTTCCTTGAATTTTAACGTTGCTGCTTCTTGTTGCATCCCCTCCCTCCTTCCTCCTGTTCCTCTTCCTCAGGGATCCGGAGCCACTTTGATGTGTCTGATGTGATGGAAACCTTTCCCACATGTTAACTGCTGGAAGTGGGGAGGTGATTCTCTTTGAATCCTGTTCCGCTCCCGGTGATGGCTCTTCACGGTCTGTTATGAATGCTGTGCGCCGCAGCAGCTGAGTAAGCTCGCAGTTTTATACTTCAGAAACTACAGTCAGTGCCACCAGCAGGACATCAAAACAATCGATACAAGCAGGGGGGGAAGAGGTAAAATGTTGAAACTGTGTCTCTTTGTGCGTGTTTAGGAGGAACCGATGGAGAGCAGGAAGGCTGGACAGAAAGCTGCTGTAAGTACAGGCGGGTTTATAAGCATCTCCAAACATGATCCATTAAGTGGAAACTTCAACTGAATGTATGTTTGTTGGGTGAAAATAAATTGTTATTTTTCATATTGAAATAAACATGGTTTTATCGTCTGTTGATTTATTTGCAACACCTGAGTGTTATGATAAGACTATTTATATCCATAAGCTTTAAATGACTTTTGTGACAATAATTTCTCATAAAATTTGAATAAAATTCTTATTTTATTTTATGGACATTTTCATGAGAGGCTGTCTGTTTAGATAATAGCATACATCGTGATTAGATTATTTTATTTAAAGCTGCTATATCCCTGTTTAAAAATATATGCATTTATTCAATAGCTACAGTTTCAAGTGACAATAATATGCAAATAAATAAATTTTTAAAAATTGGGGGGGGCCACATCATTTCTTTGTATACTATCAGGGAAAAGACAATACTTTTTTTGCTGTGAATTGTATTTTGTACATTCCACCGGTACATACAATTCAATACAATGTAGCTCATTGAACATTAACAAATTATCGCTTATTTGACTGCATGGATATATTGTAAAGATTGCTACGTCTGCACACGGTGTTAATATGTTTAGTGAGATGTTTGAGAATAGAAACATTTTAGTTAAGAGCAAAACCAAAAGATGTACATCATGTTTGCTGGTGACATACGACATCTATAATAGGCATCAGAAATATTGCTATAAATCTTAGAACGTTTACTGTTGATAAAATATACAACTTTACATTGCATGAAGTTTAATCTGGAGGAAGATTTACTATTATTTACCTGAGTTAGTGCAGTCTCCCAGTCATCATCTATGGCTCTGCCAAGTTCTTCCCAAATGGTTTTCATTTTTTCAAAGAAGTCTCAGTAAGTTGAGAAATTAAAGAGTAAATTTTAGATATTAGTCCTTTCTAGTTGATGGGAATGTCCAATGTTGAATTGATTCCACTGTCGGGAGGAATGCTCGGGGGGGAAAAACATTATTTAATCTAACAAAATTGTGAACCAGCACATATTGAAATAAATGGGTAGAGTATTGGTAGAGTGTATTTAGTACATAAATCACTAAAACTGGCAAAGACATTGTTAATGTAAAGATCCCTTAAGCTGACCAGGCTTAAAGTTCTTCTAGAAGAACTTTCAGCTTAAAGAAGAACTTTAAGCTCCTCTTTGAGTGTTGGCTGCCTTTTGTTTTATACTGACAAGATGATCCCACACTGCTTCAGTAATGTTGAGGTCTGAGTCATCATGCCATAAGACCTGTAACACTGATTTTCAGTCTAGTCTTGGTGCTTCCAGTTAGTGTTTCCTTTCCTTAAGAATGGCTTCTTGATAGCCACCTTTCTATAGAGATCGTTTCAGATATGGATCAACTGAAGGATCAGATACATCTCAGATCCTTCTGTTTTTCTTTCTTATTTCAGATAGGCCTACTGTTAATCTACTTCTTCTTTCTTTTCTTTAGCTAAGTTCTCTGATAAGTGTAGATGCACAACGCTGCTTCATTTATAAGAATAAGGAGCCTTTTTATGTTTGAATAACCAAGAAAAAAGAAAAATCCCTCATTCACTGAAAATGGCCTGGTACAAGTACTAGACAGACAACAATTAAGAAACAAACAAAACAAAAAAACAGGCAATGTCTGAAGAAAAAAAATGAAAATCCCTCAGAAAGCTTGGAGAAATGCTGCCCAAGACCACTTTAAAACATAATGATATAGCATAGCTCCTTGGAAGCCAAAAATAAAGAATGACTGCATATTTCTGTAACCCTCTCTGGAGACCTATGTTATAAAATGAACATTTTCTAAAGGTACTCTAAACATGGCACTTATATTTAAGAGACCACCTGGTACCCTTTTGACTAAACAGACTGCAGACACATTTAGATCTAATCTCTGCTGTGACTTACTTCTGTCGGCACTGGCAGTTGTTGTGTCTGACAGACATAGGCCAAAGATCATCAGCCAGGCTTAATCTGAGTTATGACAAGTTCTCTATGCATCAGTTGTGGCCGCAGTGAGTTAGTCTTAACATCCAGCAGATTTAAGCCACGTCTGCTGGATCTGTGGCTGAGCTTAGCCAACCATGTTCACCCTTACTCAACAGTGTTGCTCAAGGTTAATGTGTGCCATATTTTAGCAACACCTTCTTTGCTCTGTGAAACGGATGTGTAATTTGTGGTGCTTCATGTCTGTTGTAACATATTGGAGAGACCCTCAGACCTCAGGGTCAATATTGGGCACAATAAAATTGATATATAAGAGTTTTTGATTTGGGGAGAGTTCAAATGTATCTCTTAGTTAATCAGATCTCAGTCTTGTTCGATAGCAAATGTGACTTAAAGTACTTTTGAATTCTTACAAACATCTCTTGTCCAAAGAGCCCGAAGTTAAATCACAGCAACCCCGTTAGTGAATTTCATATAACACCAAGTTAGCTAGATTCATGTTGCATAAAATTTCATTTCTAACCCATGTAATTGCTCACCAGAACTGTGCCTGCTCTCATGAATGAGAGTATTTTATTCATACTTGTCAGGACATGCAAAACATGAACATAAATGCAGCTTCATGTTAAAAACCGGCTAATGTGCATACCAGTTCATTATATTGATGAAATAGTTAGAAACATGATCATTCATTGATGTTGAGCAAATATTATTAATTCAGATATTTAATCAATATGATACATGCATTAGTTGAAGGTGTTATCAAACAATGAAACCACATTAAGTCACATGATTCCTACTCTTGATCATTTCAGTGCAGGACTCTTTTTTTTTTTAATAACAGAGTGGTAGGTTTTGATTTGCATTACTTTCCCTAAAGCATTTGCTCTGAATAGTGACATTAATGTTAAAATCACAAACCCCTCCTTAAACCCACAGATGGATCTGTTTTCCATGTCTAACATGTGATATTATTTAATATTAACACCCTTCTGGCTGGCGTCATCATATGAGTGCAGCTTGTCACCAGATGTCGTCGTTGGTTACAATCTGCCATCCATTGTGAAAATGATACAAATCACGTTCCCTAAGCATTTATATGGTGTTTTTACAACTGATCAACTCCAAAGCAATCGAGTCTTTGCTACACCTGCACTATAAGCTTATGGTGGCGTTTAGGGGCGGGAATCAGATAGGATTTAGTGACTGATGGCAGATGGTAGTCTTAACATCCGAGACAAGCCGGAGATATATTCTAACGTTGGAAATAAAGGAATTAATGGTGAGCCCGCAGAGAGATTTGTGCCCAGAGGTTTGCTTAGAATAATCACTATATTGTTTCTGTTTGAGCCAAACAGGTCCAGATCGTGACTACTTTGAAGTGCCGCCGTGTGCGCATGTCGGGTGTGTGCAACCCGCTGTCATGTGGGCTCATTGTTTACATGCTGCCGAAAATTCAGAGAGGGCGTGTGTGTGTGTGTGTGTTGTGAAATAGCAATTTTACGAATACACTTATGGAAATAATTCCCTCTCCACCCCCGTCCAGAGAGGTTATATTGCATCCCTGATAATGTGACATGAGTTGAGTAGATGCATTTCAGGACCATGGCCAGCTCCACGGTGAGAACAAAAGGCGGATTTGAAGCGCTTGATGTCAGGGAGTGTCTGCTTTTTATGGTCCAAATGAAAAACGAAAATTCCTCAAAACAGACACTTCCTGCCTTTTTTATTCAATTATGTTCCCCTTTTCTTTACAATTATAAGTCTTTCTGCTTTTTATCATAGGTTTAAAAATTTACTTACGTGTCTTCCTTTTTTAATTACACATTTCATTGTATTTTTATGCCAGATTGTATATTAGTTAGAATTGCATAACTATTGTGCAGACTTGAAATCAGACTAGCTCCGAGAAGAACTAGCTCTGAGTCAAATGGTAGCCCCTTTAACTCTTGCAGTGCTCTCCACCTTGGAAATACAAGGCTAAAGTTAATTCGGATTATGTCCCTTTCTTTATGGCAACTTCTTTGCCAACAACCGTTATTTTTTTAGAGGTAATTTCAGTTCCTGGTTGTCTTAATGTGAACATTTTGTTCTGCTTTACGCCATTTCACTTCAAAAATACATGCTGTCATTACTTATTGGCTGTTGCCTTATATAGGTAAGGAGGGCCTAGGGCTCTGAGAGGAAGGAGCAAGCAGCAAATATTATGAACGTGTGGCTGGTAAATACAAAGCTGGAGATCTACACAGAGACAGTGACGGTGTGGTATACTCCATCCATCCTCACTATCCATTTTTTAATTCCTTCAATCTAGAAATGACAGATTTTCGGTTATTGCCCCTTTAAAGGTACTGTGTGCTATTTCAGCATCCAATCCCACCTCATACCCCTCTTATGAGGATGTTGTAGCTTCTTAAAGCAAAACTACACAATTTTAGCCTAATATAATAATTGCCCAAGTCATATTTCAACGTTTTATAGGCAATGATGCACAGTGAATCAGCAATGTTAATAGAGAGTTAGGCAGGTACCTCTGGACAAAATAGGACTTGGGCAATTATACTTTGAGGCTAATGATAACTGTCTGACCCACAAAACTCTGCTTCTGATTCATTTTGATGGCGCACTAACCTTCATGATTCATATTCCTGGGGTCGTCATTGCCCTGTAGCAACCTGGAACACATAAACTGCACTACATAACTTTGTGTTCCAGCCTGGATTATCACATGACGGCTGCGTTTTGCTTTATGGCATCACATGACATGCCAGCAACTGGATATCAACACTGGCTGTTTTGGATATGGACCATGGCTGATTCAGCAAAGAAACCCATCCATCCATCCATCCATTTTCTGTACCGCTTAATCCATGCAGGGTCGCGGGTGGGCTGGAGCCTAACCCAAGAATACATTTGTTGGCATCACTCAATTGTAAGTCACTTTGGATAAAAGTCTCTGCTAAATGACTGTATAGCATAGTGTCAAAGTGAAAAAAATCTATTAACTTCAGCATTGCCACTTTAAAGGAAACACTTGAGAATGACGCCTGCTCCATTGTGTAAATATTTGTGTGAGTCATGTTTCCCTCATGCCACCTGTAGGGGGCAGTAATTTACCATTATGAGTCTTAATAAAGGGTATACAGACCACTAATATGACAGATGCAAGTCAAAACATTAAAACAAACAAACGAAAAAACATAATATTCAAGGGAAGTGTGTACTGCAAATGGAGAACAACTACAAGAGTGCTTAATGTTTCAGTATTTGTACCTCCACCCACCCCCCCAATTTTTCTCCACGGCGACAGAGTTGGTAGTTTGGCGACGGTCCCTGGCGGCAGACATCACGGCTCAAACAGCCCAGGGGAGGGATGGAGCTGAGATGGACAGGGAGGGAGACACCGGCTTACGACGTCAAAGGAGTACAGACACACATACAGGGAGAGGAGAAGACAACCAACCAGACTGCCAATTCCCCACGGTCTGAAGGAAATCTAAATATTAATCTGTTACGAGACTCTGTTTAGCCAAGCCAATAAGAGATTTGTTTGGTTTTTTATTTTTTTTTATTTTAAGAATTATATATATAAGCTATAGATATATACGGATCATCTGTCAGAAAAGAGAAGTAAAACAATAAAAAAAAAAAAAACCAAAACCAACAACAACAATCAGGTCTAGGAAAGCACGCTCATGCCGAATAAAGGACCGTCGCTGGATGTTACTTGTGTTGTTTTAGGGGGCGTGCAGGCCTAACTTGTTACAGGATTCAAAGACGCTCCGACTGACAAATGAACTGAGTAACTGAGGTTTTAATAACTAAACAACAGCGGGGAGGAAAGAAGACAGGAATCCACTGATCGCTCCCGATTCTTTGCCACGACAGCGCCTCAGGTACCTTTCTTTTAACTCCTTGTTGTTTTGTGTTTTTGGTCAAATGTGTGAAATCGCGTCCAGGTCATTGTTGTTGTCACCGACGTCTTGACAAAGGGAGCGCAGGTCTCCAGCTGTGTTGACTGACACGCTGTCACGTTCCTGCTGGAGCTCGAACATAGGCGGCCAAGGCTTAAATTTAAGCAGGGAAAGATTGGTTTTTTTTTAGGCTACTGTAATTAAATCAATGCGCACGTTTTATGTTAGTGTGGATAAGAGACCATTTATGTGGGTTCTGTTGCTGGGAATCATGTTTATTGGTTCATAATATGGATGTGACGCTACATAATGAGTTATTATCTTTTTTTTATTTTATTTTTATTGATATATTTGTGGATTCATGTTTTGTTGTTGTATGGAAGTGACACCCTAAATTGGGGATTAAGTTAGTGAGAATATTTTAAAAAAAAAATTTGTATATGTATATAATCTATTCAAAAATATCATGGCACTATTCCCCCAAATTGGTAGTTCTTAAGGATATTTTGATGCATCCTTTTTAGGTCACTTTGTCAACACAAGTCAAATTGTTGTGTGTTACACTGTGAAATCTGTGCCATAAACTGCAAATCTGCCACAGTATTTGGAGCAGCCTTTCTCTAAGGACGTACAAACCACTATTTCAGCCGCCTATTCCAATTGAATGCTCCCATCTGCACTTCCATCCCCGGCCTCCTGTTTGCACCTCCTGTGCAGTGTGAATTTAAGCCTGCAGGCTCCTGCCTGCTCCTCCTCACTGCTTTCACTCTGTGTGTGTTATGATTCCTCTCCAGACTTCTCAATGAAGGAGCCTGACGCAATCAAGCTCTTCATCGGGCAAATACCCCGAAACCTTGAGGAGAAGGACTTGAAGCCCATCTTTGAGCAGTTTGGCAAGATCTATGAATTAACTGTGATAAAGGACAAATACACGGGGATGCACAAAGGTAAGCAAGCTGCTAGGGAGGCCACTATGGAGACTAATGTTGTGGGGGTTGAGTGAAGCAAGTGGTGGAGTTAGAAACGTGCAATCCCGAGAGTTTCTCCTACATTTTCCAGCTGTGATTGGATTTCCAGTAAATATGATTTAGCTTAAACGGCTTCTTATTGAGTTGTTGTCCACAGGAGCCTTTTTAAAGGCCAACATGGGGCCAGTCACCCAGTATAGCATCGAAAAGCACCAAGAAGAAATCTGATGTCAATAGTTCAGAGTTTATATCCATAAAATGGTTGTAGACTCTATTCAGATAATTCATACTATTAATATATCAGAATTAATTCTCAAAGAATTTTTTTTAGGTCAAATGAAAATACGTTGGCAAAATTGGTCAAACATATTTAAAGATAATATTTAAAGTTTAAAAAACATTTTCAAGGCAGTCTTTAAACCAATTTCATGATCATATTGACTTGCAGAGCTGTCATCTTTATACCTGTCTCATCCAAACAGCTACTCAAACAAATTCAGGAAGTGCTCCTATATGAACAACATATTTGAAGATGATATAATGAGTAAGAGAACAATGTTGATTTTTCACACAACGATGCCTGGACACCCATTGCTTGCTCATCAAGAGCAGTTTTAATTGCCCGTTAGATCCTAAGTTTGTTGGCTGTATGCGTTCTGACATGTTTCTCTTCACTCCTGATTTACTTTCATCCGAATGAGAACACAAAAGTTAAACTCTAAAAGCGTAAATCACAGGCTAATATCAGAATAATGAACACAACAAACATTTTTCCATTATCAAAATTGTTTTTTTTTAAAAGTATTTTACTGGTTTCACTTGGTATGGTCACCAGCGATGCCACCCACTGCTGTTCCTCTTCATCACACGCTGAGCAGGCTTCTCATATTTTGGAAGAAAACTAAAAAAAAAAAAAAATTGACAGATGGACTGAATCTGGGAAGTGATCTAAGCAAACAATGATCCTTACTGTCATTTCTAATGCTAATCTGAGCCGGGAAAACAAAAGGCTTTCAAAAATCCACAGAAACCGTCAGCCATTAGGGAGACACACGGGCCAGGTGGTATCAGTCCTCTAACACCTATAACACCTATTCTGCATATATTTACATATTCATGATTTGAGGGAGTCTTAAAGGTTAATGAAGGCCTTTCTCTATTATATGGGACTGCATACATTTTGTTTGAACAGTGTGGTATTAAATACTCATTCAGACTGCTTGACTCTCCAGATATTATGATTTAATAATTTCATGGATCTCAGCTGGTACAGGGAGACCTATTCAACAAATTTTGGGGAGGCGTTTTCAGAAAATGCACATGTAACAAATGGCAATTTAATCACAGTTTGTTTCTGTCTTCTTGCATTATAATACTGTCAAAACCTACGCAGCATATGGCATCCATAATCTTCTGTTTGCTGAACTTCTAACTTCTGTCGTCCTCCAGGATGTGCCTTCCTCACATATTGTGCACGCGAGTCCGCCCTCAAAGCCCAGAATGCACTGCACGAGCAGAAGACCCTACCAGGGGTAAGTGTGTCATTGTCTTTTCGAGTTCTCACCAACTCACAAAGGGAGCAGAATAACAGGCTATCTGAACACAAACACATGTGGACACACGGAAAACTAATAAAGTTTGACATGTGGGGTTGACTTCCCCCTTTATCTGATATGCTCGAATAAAGGTCAGAGGCTGCTCTCCCCCTTATGTCTCATATGTGATGCATCCAGACACATCCATCCAGTTGAGGCATGACTCATCTTGCTTACATGTCTCGGGTCGAGAGAGACGGCTATGAGGCTCTCTGCTGGAGTGGCTTTGCCAGCTCTTATTCTCGTCGATGTTTTTCTTCCATTCTGCATCCCCCCCCACCCCCCCACCACCACCACTTCTCTCTCTGAATTCTAATCAAAGTTAAACCTAGCTTTATTAGCATAGCCAGGCAGCAGGTGTGCTGCCAAATGACATTTCCAGTGCTAAATATGACATGACAGCCGCGTCTCTATAATAACCATCTATATGGGAGACAAGGCGACAAGGCAAGGAATTACTGAGACAGAGTGTGCTCCCAGACTTGCTGCTGCTTCCTCTTTTACTAACAAGGCGTTACCCCTGTTTCCTTTTGGTTATTTTTGTTCAAATCTACCTCATTCACTTCTTTTTCTTCTCCCCTCCCTCTCCTGAATGTCAGCTCATGGCTGTAGTTTTTGAGGCAAGCGAGAAGAAGATGTGCACAAATGCACACAAGATCATTTAATAGCCTGGTATAAATATAGCAAAATATGCTTGTGACAAGTAGGTAATCTAAATTAGTAGATGATTGATGGATGCTGTTTTTATTTGCCTTATGTAACAGGAAAGCATTGAGTTTAATGTTTTAATAGTACTAAATAAGACATCTATTATTTTTGAACAATTTATAGACATAATTATATAAATGATAAATGTAAACCCTAGAGCAGACAGTAGGACCAGAAATCACATTTTGAGAACCTTGAATTCTTTTCAAGGTTTAAAGTTGACTTTATTGTCATTCAGTTTAAGAAAATTTAGATTTTTTTTTTAGACCCAGATAATAAAGATAATAATAATAATGATTGTTATTATTATATTTATTATAATTTTATTATATTATATTTATTATATATTATTATTACTTTTTTTATTTTTAGGTAATGATATTTGATTATCTTCTTGTCAAGTTCCAGTACTAGAACATTGCTGGAATGGCAGGCAAGAGGCAACTGGGGGGATATGGTGACAGTTTAAAGGAGCGGGCTGCTATTAGGACAGCGAAAAAAGAAATCCCATTGTTAGCGTGACAGTAGCATAACCTTCCTGACCCCTCATAGGGGATCAGCAGGGCCCAGTGCCCATACTAAACCCCCCCCCCCCCCCCCCCCCCCCCCCCCCCCCCCCCCCCCCCCCCCCCCCCCCCCCCCCCCCCCCCCCCCC
>JAOXYM010000018.1:18672908-18688612 GCA_028567055.1 Leptatherina wallacei
ATACATACATACATACATACATACATACATACATACATACATACATACATACATACATACATACATACATACATACCCAAAATGCCTTTCTCTGTTGCCCCCAGTCCCTAGTACCAAAAGTATGTCCCACTTTTCCCTTTTTTATTTGTTTTTCCAAAATTATTATTATTTTTTGTTTAGGTTTTTTTGTATCAGTCTTGTAAAAGCAAACACAATATGTTATATCGCCACAGCATTTGATGCTGGCAATATTACACTAAAACACAATTAAATTTTTTACATTTTTAAAGGAAAAACCACTCAGACTTCAAAATGCACATAAAATCTTTATGTATCTATATGATCTATATTTACATAACTGTGCTTTACTGTTTCTTGACACATTGCCCTTTATTTTCCAGGCAGATGCCATGTTAGAAGTTGGCCAGCAGATGTCATGTCACCATAATTCATTGTGTTAAATGCTTCATGACACTGAATCATTGCAAGAAAATCGCTTCATATTGATTCAGTGGTTTAGAAAGCTTCAGTTTCTCTATCTCTAGTGAAGGGGGTCCTCAAGGAAAAAAAGGTTGGGAACCACTGGCCTATGCATATCTAACTTTGAGCAATAATCCAGCCCTGGTCCACTGAAGAGCACGCTCAGTGGCATTAACAACCCTTCATACAGAGAAGAGACGTCACTTTAAATAGCCTGCCCCTTCTCATCCTCGTAAAACTCACTAACCATAAAATCCAGCATACCGCCTGAACTTTCCGACTGGTCGGTAACAGTAAGATTCAGACTACTAGGGCCAGACTAAAGCGTGGAAAAACTAAATATATTATTACTAGGCATATTTTGGATCGGCTTTGAATCACCACCACAGGATAAAAGTACGACAGTTTTTTTTTCTTACTTTCTTCTATTTTCACTGAGAATGAGGCGAACCTGAAGTGGGAGGAAGGAAGGCGGATTCATTCATACTGAGAAAAGTAAGTTAGAACCTCTTTAATGGCGAAAAACTCATGAAATCCCTTCATCTGTGACGCAAGCAAAGGACAAGGAGCAGAAGCAGCGGCAGTAGAGCTGCCGAACATTTTGAGCCCACATTACCTGCCTGCACACAGTAAAGAGAGGAGAGGTAAGTAGACGGAACCGTTACACGTTGAGAGTTGCATTTACGGCTTTAAACAGCCTCTAACTACACTTCTCCTCGTGCACACAAACTTTAGGCTGCTATTTTTAGACAGAAACGGGGGAGTATCCTTCCTTGGAAGATGTTACGACAAGTTTTAGCCCAATCGAACTTTGCTGACGCCGTCTGAAAAAAAAGCCCCTCGAATTGAGTCGTTGGAAGAGATTTCCACATCAAAGTTAAACAGGATAACGGGCCTTTTACTTATCGTGTCGGTGGTATTTTGTTCACAAAGACCCGCGATACAACACGGTCGTGAAAGCGTTAACGTATATTCAAAACATTCACAACTTTCTCTGGTGAAATACAGAAGTAGTTTCCCACTGATATACGGTGATTGTTGCCGCTTGTCATGTTTGTGTGAACGTTGGAAAAAAAAAGTTTTGAAACGTCATCTAGAGACCTCGCTAAACAACGCCGTCTTTTTATACATCAGGTACTCTGATTACATTTTTAATAAGTGGCCATTCATTTTAATAAGTGGTCATTCATTTTAATAAGTAGTCATTCATTATCAAGTTTTGACTGGAAGTAATTGACAGTATTTGGTAACTAGTCAAACCCTCCATCTCTGCTATCTCCGCCAGTCTGTTCCGCAACCTTTCTGGGGGACTCCCCATTTGCGCTATGCGCGCGCACCCGGCCAGCCACTCCCTGAACGGGCTTACGCAAACAACGTAACGTAAACCACCTTCTTGTTGTTGTGAAGCGTAAACAAAAACTGTACCTGCTGTTATTTGTAACCAATAGCAAATTTATTTATTTTGTTCCCATATATTTAGTTGCATCTAAAAGAAAATATCTCAGATAACAGTTTGACAAGTGCTTAAACGTACTTGTACACCAACAAGATGATTCCCAAAGAACCATTTGCCCAAAACTTTCCACATCTCATAGTATGCATTTACAAGGGAAGTACATTTAGGAAGAAGCTGGACAGGTGGATGACAAAGTATCTGAAAGTTTTGTCTTTTTTCCATTGATGGGTGGCTGTCAGAAGTCATTCTGGAATGGAAGTAGGGGGAAGAAAGGCTGAAGTTTCCCTAATGACACAAAACTTGGATTGAAAATCAGGGGCAACAGGTCTCATGAAGGGATGAATCCTCACCAGAGCCCAGACCTTAACACTATTGAACTCTTGTGGGGTTATTTTGTCAAAAAGGTCTGGAGAACTTATTCCTGAAGACCTTTTAAAGAAATTGCAAGAAAACATGTCTGAGTGTTCAAGTTATGTTGAATAAGGTGGTCATACCAAATATTGATTTCAGGTCCTAGTAAGTTTTAAGGGGCTGTAAAAACTTCTTTGGTAGCTCAGTGACTCTGGTCTGAAAAAAAATTTCATCTCTGTTTATATCTCATATTTTTCTTAAGGTTTAGTGTAATCTGTATGTGTATTAGTGAAATAACAATAGAAACCTAATCTTCTCTCCCCTGTAAGAGTTGTTGGTGTTTGCAGTTTTTAAAGTAACTTTTTTTAAAGGAATGATGCTATATGTGGACCCAGTGATGTCTTAAGACCGCTATCTTATCAATTCAAAACCAGAATTGGGAAACAAAGTAAAATGTAAGACAGAACTGCATATGGAGATTTTCTGTGGTTGAGTTATAATTTTCAAGGGCGACCAAAAGGCCGTGTTGGTGCCACAGAGCACTCTTAAGAAATCCCAGGGAACATGTCTTGATAAAAGAAAGTCACCCTGATCTTTGTATCAAAATGTTATCATCCTGATTATTTCTGAACTGGGCAGCTTAGCTCTGCACACAGTGTTCACACAGTCATCTTGTTTTATCTGACATGATAGCTCATGATGTCAGCTAAGGGCTTATGTTGTTTTGTTTGCTGTTATTACCATTCAGTATAATCTGGCAGCATTTTTATCTTTAAGTTTGTGTTTATATTTTAAGAGATTGGATTTTATGTGAGGAGTTGTTAAGTTCTATCAGTAGTATTACACTTGGTACAGAATTTCTGTGATGTGACCTCTGTAATCGGATCCCAGATTTCATCCATTCCCTATGTCCACTTTGTCTGGTTATGGCAACCGTAAGAGACCCAAATATATTCTGAACATGTCACCTGACCATCACAGGCCTAACAAGGAAAGTATGCATGCTTGCACTGAAAGCTGGATAATTTACAATCACATGCATGTCTTCAACATGTGAGGAAGCCCATGCTGGCACATGAACAACAAGCAAACTGCTTCCTGGAAGGCCGCAGCTAACAAGAATTGTAAAAGCTTTAATATACCATCCCAATCCCACACACTCTTAATTTATTTTTTTAAGGTTTTCTCAACTTTCAGTGGAACTTTTGTAAGCTCTCCTTCAACACAGAGTGTGTCTTTGAAAAAATTGGCTGAAAATACATACTATCCTCTGTTTCTTAACTCCATATTTCTGAAATGAATAGAAACATTTTTGATTTTTCAGAGAGCGTGTCGTAAGTTCTTGGAGGCCATGACCTAGCTCGTGTGTGTGTGTGTGTGTGTGTGTGTGTGTGTGTGTGTGTGTGTGTGTATTCAGACAGTGGAACCAGCTACAGCTGCCACAAAAACCAGCAGACAATCTTGAACCAGGCCCAGGAAACAAAGTGTGCAGCATACGTCGTTGTTTACAGATTAATGGATGAACTATTGATTAAGGAAAAAGCAGATAAGGCTATACTATCTACTGCTTTGTATCTCTTTCCCTAAACACACAATGTCCTTGAGGCCGGACAAACGTCTGAAAAGACCTTGTTACCATTTCAAACAGATCATTTACAGAAGGGATATTTATGAACATTTTGAAGCCTGCAATCTTAATGCCTGTGTCCCTTGTCTTTTATATAAACAGTGTGGGGGTAAAAATGGGTATTAAGCAGTCAGGATAAGTTCAGTAAAAGATGGGGTAGAATTGTAATGGGAAGTGACCCAGTTTAAAAACTTTAAAGTGGAGAGATTTTGGTTTCTTCAACACAGACTGGGCTTTAGCTGTCTAAAAAGGCAATATTGTATAACTTTTTCCAGAGCTGAGAAGCAATTTGTAGAAGTTTTGTGAGCAAGACACTCTGAAATGAATGTTTTTAACATAACTGAGAATATTGCTCATACAGAGGTAGAACAGGCAAGAGATAAGTAATGCGAAATCAGAAATCTGACACCAAAAGGAGCAGACTGAGAACCCTTTGCTATGAAAGTGGTGATGCTGTCACTTAACTTTCAAGCATGAACCTCCCAGGATACAGCAAACTTTATAGTATGTTATTCGCACATACTTTGCTTTCATTTGCTTGTTATGCTCTCCCTTTTGGTGATGGTGTTTAGTCACATTTCTGCACAGTGAAAGCAAGCTATTCAGTTTACTTTTGCCACAGGCCAAGTGTGTACTTGGCATTCATGTACTACGATGCACACCTGAGGGATTGCACAGTCTCAAGGATGGGTTTTCACTTCCACCATGGGACAAAAAATGTCTCTGTGGGTTCACCCAAATCCCATAAAACACTCAGACTGAATGCGGACCTGCACTCACAAGCCTTTACAAACAGTCAACAGAGAGCCCATTTTCTGGTCTTTTGTTGAAAGTATTTAAAAGACTCAACCTGATATGCTGTCAGAGAGACAACTGAGAGAAAGAGTTTAGATATAGAGTTGGATTCAAAGAGACCATTATGCTTGATGTCTAATATGAGAAGGGACAAAGTGAATGAAACGGGTTAAATGAATTCCTGACACTAACAGGAAAGTTGATCTGTAACCGTTGTGTTTTTATGCTGAGCTGGTGTATCTTTGTCATTAGATGAAGTCAAACCAAGTCTCGCAAAGCCGGGCTGCACTAGTTATTCTCTTCTCTATTAAAGATTTACTATGGTTTAAAGTCCATGCACGGCTGAATTTCTCTCTTAAATGATCTGCGTCAAGTAAAGTATCATACTGCAGTTCAAATACTAAGTGCACAGACAAAGGTGAAGTTGCAATGTGAAAAAGAGACAAGTCTGCTGATCAGGCGTTGTAATGCAATCCACTGGTGACTAAACACTACATTGAGGTGTTGCCAGTAATTACACTGATGTCATCCCAGTTTAACTAAAGATCATCTCACTGGTTGTGTGCTCTCATAAGAACTCACTTATCTTTGCTTTGCTTGCTCCTTTTTTTTGGCATCAGCCCTCAGGAACTGTAAAATGACATGTCAGATATTAAAGATATTAACTCGGTAAGACTTAGAAAAACATTGATGCCTTTTTTTTCTTTCTAACCTTTGACGACTGTTGCTGTAAAAGCTAAGAAAGCTGCAGTTCTTTTATTCGAGGTTGCAATCTATTAAAGAGCACATCTTATGTTCATTTTAAAAATGATTGTGTTTTGAGGGGTTTTTCAGTTCAACTATCATATTTTTAAGGAGTCATGATATAAAAGCTTTTTGATATTAAATGGCACAAAAAGCAATGTAAAAGTGCAGGAAGTCACACCCGGTCTTTATTAATTGGTTTCAAATCCATCTTAAAGTTTCCACAACCTCCATTAGTTTCAACAAAGTTCTGGCTTGTGGTCATATGAACGTTGCTAATGCTAAACTTATCCACATAAGCTGCTCAATTTGCCATCTCGAAGGATTATGTTATTGTGGGGGCTTTGCGATTTTAGTAAAAGTCACCTACCCATCCTCTCTGATGCCAGGAATGCATTAGGACTCTTGTGTTTGTACCACAGAACATTTGGTGCACTTCATTAGCGGGTGAGATAAAAGCTTGCTTTGAGACATCTGCACTTTTTCACTAGCTTTGATTTGATGCTAGCTTCTGTTTTCTGCAAATCAAATAGACTACATGGTGATGTGGGTAAGTGACACCGGAAAACTGGACCATGAACAAGCAGTTTCAGGTGGTTCAGAGATGATTTTTTTTTTTTTTTTTAGGAAAATAATCTATTGATTTGGACTTGAGGTTTTGTAACTTTGCAGACTATTTACACAGCACATGCACAAATAAAACAGCCTAACGTGCAATCTCTTTAAATCTGGGACTACTTTAGCCTGTTAAATGATTCTCTTCTTACACATCTTTAATGTTTAATATTATTTCCCTTGCAAAGCCCTTTGATGTTGTTAGAAGATTTAATAAATATAAAGTGGCCTTTTTTTGGTCAAGTAAGAAGAAAATTTATAGAATGTGTAATGTATACAAAAAAATATCAATTTGTTTGGTTTGATATGTCTCCGTGAGCAGATATTTTGCTGATTTTCATTGATGTTCTTGTGGAAATGGGATAAAACTGAGAGGTATACAACGAGTTATCTTGCTCAAGTTAAGAAAGCTTTATGGTCAATCTTCCGGTAATTTTTAACAACCATGTGTTTGGGTAAAGGCATCATCCAGGAGCAGAAATGCTTCATGTTTTTAATGGAAAGAAATAGTGTCAAATTAAAGTTAATTTCAGAGCTCTGTCTGAACTCTCTGGGGGTTTTTATTTCATAGGTTGTTGCATTATAAGGATCCTTTCATTATTCCCTTTCATCTAGATCAGGAAGTGGTCAGATATAGAGCCTATTTCAGATGCTTTGTGAGATTAATAACCTCACATCAGTCATTCCTCTCAGCTCCCTCTGTTTCCTCTCCTTCCTCTCAGGATATTGTCATGGCTGAGTTAGTTGTAAATTAATCTAATGGAAAATCTAAGTAGAAATGGCCAAGCAGACAAAATCTTCCTTTTTTTAATACCCGTCTTAATTTCCTTCCTCAAGATATGAATCCCTTCTGTCTGTTTTGTCTGTAGGATGTTATCTCATTTGAGTGAGCTGATATGGGCCGACTGGATTTGGTTCCCCAAAGGCCACGGCTGGGATGACTTAAAGGATCGTGATGGAAAAGTCTTCCCTAAACTTCAAGACCTGTGGGCCTCTATACCCATTGCTCTCTGCTTCTTAGTCATAAGACCCATCTTTGAGCGGTGAGTCATTTCCTGAAGTGACTTGTCATTTTCCTGTTGGGTCTATGTCTACCTAACTCATTTAGCTGTTTCTTTCTGACAAATAGAAATAAACCTGTAAGCCATCCATTATACTCCTCCGCTTTCTAGGACGGTAGCGATTCCTTTGGCGTCTTTGCTGGGAGTGAGAGACAAGCAACGCCTTTGTGCTCCTTCAAATCCCATCCTGGAGTCTCATTTCTGCAGCACGTCAAAGCATCCCTCACAGGTAATCATGCTGCAAACATCAGGAATTGAAATGTGTATGTTTAAGGTATAAATGGACCAATATGGCAACATTTGTTTGCGTTTGAATCTGATTTAGTCAGTTAACGAGGGATTTCATGACTCCAACCTTAAACGCAGCGTCTCCTTTTCTTTTCTTGTCCTGCTTTCAATGATAGAGCTCCATAGAGAGTTTAAGTAAGCAGACGGGTTGCTCAGTACGACAGGTGCAGAGGTGGTTCAGGCAGCGGAGAAACCAGGACCGGCCTAGCAAACTCAAAAAGTTCAGTGAAGCAAGGTACGTTTACATCTTTAACCAGTTGTCAAATTTGACTTTTTTTTTTTTTTTTTTCCTTTTCACATTTAAAACATTAGTTTGACAGCACACTTGTACGTTAGGGAGGATTTTGAGGAGGATAAATCAGACTTCAGATCCTTTGCAGTTGTCATGACACCATTAACAGGAAAACAAGAGTAACAATATTATATTATTCATCAGGATAAACTACAGTAAAACTAATCTTTTGGTCATATTTGGCACCAGTGAGAGTCGTCAGCACTTCAGGGTAGATCTTACAAGTAGCTCTGTGCAACTTAAAACTTTCAGTAATCTAAAAGCAGCTGCGTCGATGATTACGGTGATTTATTGAGCCATCTCGTAAAGCTTTGGTGTAATCTGCTACTGCAGCATATTAAAGTTTTGATTATAGAGTGTTTAACCGTTCCATAGGGCGATGATTATTTCATCATAGTTGTCCCTGCTTTCAACCCAGACACACCCACATAATGCAAGCAGGCATTTCTCAAAAGCTGTTGCAAAACAAACAGAAAAATGACAACTGCTGCACATCAAACGCTTCCCTTCAGCTTTGAAAGGAGGATTATGGACATATGAGTTTGTTTTTTTTCTTTTCATTGCCTACTGAGGTCTTGTGTTTATTTTCTTTAAGTGAGTCTCTTTTTTTTTTCTGTTTGTAACGGGTTAACTAGAAAAGTAAGTCAAGCAGATTTGACTATAACCTTTGGTTGTTGTTGATATCTTTAGCAATATCATGATTTTTTTTCTTCCTGCATTTCCTCATACCTTTGTTTGAACATTAGGACGGGGGGAAAGGTTTGACAGTTGTGCCAAATGAAGATTAGCTGGATTGTTTTTTTTTTTTTTTCTTACAGCTGGAGATTTGCCTTTTACCTTCTTGCATTCTTTGCTGGCCTGGCAATCCTTGTTGATGTGAGTAGCTCATCAGAAAATGCTTACATGTGACAGATTTATTTCTACGGCACTAATTCACAACAGTCATGTCAAGGTATCTCGAAAGAAACATTCCCATGCAATTATTATTATTCAGGTAAAACAAATCTCTTATATGACCCATAGTTGTTCAATTTATAATAATTGTGTTTATATAAAACAAAAAAAGAGAGAAAATTTACATGTAAAGATACAAATGATGTGCATCTAATCTTCTATTCGATTGCATCCCCCGTCCTGAGCATGCATGGTGTGGTGGGCAACAGTGGAGAGGAAAAACTCCTGTTATACAGGAAGGAAAGACCTCCAGCAGAACTGGACTCTGGAAGGGAAGCCATCTTGGACCGTTTGGGGGTGTTAAATAAACAAAGTATAAGAAATATTTGCTACATATTTCAGCTATGGTCAGAAACTGCATACATTCATTCTAAACATGAATGTTATCGCGATATTTGTATCCATTTGTGAAGAGCTCTTGATGTCCAGTAGTGATTTAACATGTATGACTGTTCTCAGTAGACTGGCCAACATAAAGAAACAGAGTGGGGGAAAGTCCAGGGGACTCAGTGGATTTTTGAAAGGGGATCATATCCACTACCAGTCAAAAGTTTGGATGCACTTACCCATTGGATTTAATGGGAAACTGTGTCCAAAGTTTGACTGGCTGTGTAAATACTGAAGTCAAATTCATTTCAAACGGCTGTATGTAAAAATAGGTTAACACCACATTGATTTGGGTAGTTGGGAAGCACCAGATTGCAGGGCTACTATGAACTGGAACCTGCTGGAACACCTACTACAGTCAAGCAAGTTTTACTTCACCATGTTATACTGACCGCATGGATGAATAAAATTTTGGGGTCAGAGAAGATATAGATGAAGTTTTGTTTCTTGTTTTTTTTTTTACTGCATAATAAGAGGTGTTCATGAAGGAGTAAAGTTATACTTAATGTTAAACATAGTCATGCCCCGAGGTGTTTTGCTGTTTTGTCAGAACTGCTAGATGGCACAAACCATGCTGAATAATGAAGGAGGATTCTCTCAGAAACCTTCAGTTTTAATGTAAAACCATCAGGTTGGCAACAGGACGGCTCTTCTTAACAGGACAGTGAGTCCAGAATGCATCAGAACGGATTGTTTAATGGTTAAATCCGGCTAACGTTGAGTTTTTGTAAGGGCTTGACCTTTAAACCGTGGATTTTCCTCAAGAGTTGAGTCTGTGCCTGGAAACGGGCTTAATTTCTACTCTTTTTGTCAAGAGGACTGGTGAAATATTCCACCATCGTTTTGCAGTAGTTTAAAGTGTAAGCTAGAAGTGCGTCAGGCATTTAACTGTTTGTCATGCTGTGAACATTTGAGCCTGTGTATTATTAGAGGCAGTGTTGATCTCAAAACCTCCAACCTAAAATGCATTTTTTTCCCTACTAAATATGGATAAAGTTGGAAAAACTCCTGCATGTGTAGCTAAACTCACACTATCTCCAAAGTTCCGCATTTAAAACAATTAAGCGTATGAAATATGATGAAGTATATCAACACATCTGAATTTCCAATGAAGCTGGAAATACAGCAGTTCAGTTAAATAACATAAGTCTAGCTCTAACCATAGCCTAGTTTCATTTTTGATGTAACCATTATGGATGTCATCAAAAGGCATGAATGTCAAGTCTGTGTTAACTTTCTTTTGTATCCACAGTGGACACCTTGTTTAACGCCACATATGCAGTGTTCTTAACTTTTTTCCTTTTTTGTTTATAACAATCTATCTCCCCTCAGAAACCGTGGTTCTATGATGTGACCCAGGTGTGGGAAGACTTTCCAAAAATGGTAACTAATTTCCTGTTGGAATTGGAGATGTTGCAGTATACTGGTATTGATGATGATTGTGACATTAGAGAGATGAAACACTGACATTTTATTGACAGTGCAATGAGATATTGGGATCTTTTTGTCCTGTAAATCTGTGCTCATACGTGTTAATTTATATCTTTGCCAAATAGCTAGAGTGAACAGTGGGTAATTCACTCTCTCCCCTTCTCTTGCAGCCATTGCTGTCCTCACAGTACTGGTACTACATTATCGAACTCGGCTTCTATGTCTCTCTGGTTTTTAGTGTTGCGTCAGATGTCAAACGTAAGGTAAGTGAAAATGCAGCGTTTCTAAGCTGTGTTGAGTTTTTACTCTATAGAAAAACCATTTCAGTAGCTTTCCATTGAGCGATCACTCTCTGGGGAGCATGAGATAAGAGTGATCTGTTGTGCTGGTATTGTATTTTGAGGTTTGGGTATTGATTTCCCCATTAAGTTCTGACTTGATGTATTGAGCGTAGCTGTTGGCTTTCAGAATGCCATTAAAGATGATGTTCAGTTCAACTCATGTCTTCCAGCTGGAGTTAATGCAAAAAGGTCTAAATGTTGTTCAAAATGTTCTGAAAAGTGACAGAGCTTCAATCCTGTCAGCAAACAGAGGTCACCATGCCAAGGATGGTTTAATAACTCAAAAATGCAAGCTGCTTATCTCTTAAACCCAAACAAGAGATTTCTGGATTTTCTTTTTTTTTCTTTTTTCTTTTTTCTTTTTTCGGGGACATAACAACCATGATGAGATCGTCTAGGTTAAAGATTTGTTTTATGTCTTTTGAAAGGTTTATTTTCTTTTCCACTTACACATGTTTGGATTTTGCTTTTTTAAAATCAGGCTGAAGTTGTGCCGTCTGCTCCATAAAAAGAGTTAATAATTTGTAAAAAAAAAAAACCAGAATCAAGTGTTGCTTATTTAGTGACTAATTTTTAACACCTTGATCAATAAAGTGACCAGACATTAAGTATTTTTTTTGTTTGTTTGTTTTTCTTGCATCATCTTTTTATGCCTATCTAGGATTTCAAAGAGCAGATCGTGCACCATGTGGCCACCATTGTACTCATCAGTTTCTCCTGGATGGTCAACTACATCCGAGCTGGGACTTTGACTTTGCTGTTGCATGATGCCTCTGACTATCTAATGGAGGTATGATGCAAGTGTCACTAGAACTTTAATAAGTTGTACTGAAGTAAAAATGTGCTTTACTAAAACTAAAACTACTACTTGAAATCTTTTTTTCTTAAAGTAAGACAGATAGAAACTATATCTTTTAGTTTTGTGCATTTCATCTTACAGATTTTGACACTGTGCAAATGATGATTTTTAAAGACAAAACATCTTAAGAACTAATATAATTTGTTATTAAATTATGGTACAAATAAAACTTCAATGATTTGTCTGTTAATCTATATTTAGTATTTCTGAATAGATTTAATGTTATGTGAAGAGAACTTGTGTCCTCCCAGAGCTCATTGTCTGCCCTCTAGAGGTACATGAACAAAAAGCTCATGATTTATGTTTTTTTTTTTTCTCCTTTTAAATCTAGTCGGCCAAAATGTTCAACTATGCAGACTGGAGAAGAACATGCAACTTCATCTTTGTGTTATTTGCTGGAGTTTTCATCATCACCCGCCTTGTAATCTTCCCCTTCTGGTAAAAAGGATGTTACATCAAACTTTTTGTAACTGTGAATGTGTCTATGATTTTAATTCAAGTTTAAGAAGGTGGGACTTAAAGAGCAGAAAGGTGTGTGTGTGTGTGTGTGTGATCACTTTTAAAAAAATTCTACAAGAGTTATTCCATCCAGTGAGTCTGACACAACTGTGGAAGGACTTGGCTAATCAGCAACAGGATAATGCGATGACGCTGAAGTACAAGTGTATAAAGTGTTTGCTCAAACTACACAAAATTTTCAAATTTCAGTTGTTTTGAATGGTAAAAATGTGTTCTTTATTGGCTCCTATTCTGAGAAGCAGTTAGTTTAGCTCCAGTCAAAAATCCTCCCTGATTCTCTAAACTAAGTGCTCTGAATTCTGTCCACGAAGTCTACACTTAGATAGAATCTGAAATTTCTCTTTGACATCCTCGTGCGCAAAAAAACCCCCAAAACATTCAAATTGGTTGCTTTAATGAAGTCTGTTAGAATGTTTTTGCAATTTTATTATTCGTCAACATCAGGTCAAATACTGGACATCAACATTATTTTTAATGTCTAAGTTATGTTGTCTCTTGTGGTATAGAGTTCTATCCTCTTCAAAGCATGAATAACAGCAAGTGGGTGTTGGGTTCCTCATTCTTTGCATATCACTCCTCACTGTGTCACAATAGCAGCTGTTCAGAACAGGCCAGTTCAGAATGGCTGGGAATCATCAATGGCAGCCATGATGTTTAGTTACTGACATTAAATTTGATAGATGCTGTATAGAAACATTATCTTCACTCTGTTGTCAGAAGGTAGCTGTCTGAAGCGTGTACAGATTCATATTTTATTGTGCAGATATTTAAAAAAAAAAAAATCCTTTGCAGACTTCTTTTGCCCTCCTGTAAACACAACAACAACCCCATTGTCAGTGCCACCTACAGTCACCCTCAACATCCCATTGAGAAGAGTGCTGACTGGTCTCTTTGTTCTGCCTTTTGTCCTCTTGCACAGGATCATACATACAACAGCGTTCTACCCACTGTCTCAGTACAATCCCTTCTTCGGCTTCTACTTCTTCAATGGCCTGATGTTTGTGCTGCAGTTTCTGCACATCTTCTGGGCAGGGCTCATCTTGCGCATGGTTGTCAAATTCCTGCCAGGCAATGTAAGAAACATGCTTTTTACACAATACATACAGTAACACAAGCAGACTTAGACAAGCGGCATTTCATGTCTTGTTCTGTCTGACAGGAGATTGTGGAGGATGAGCGGAGCGACAAGGATGAGACGGAGTCTGATGATGAGGAGAACGATCGCAAGCTTATTGACAAGTTAAAAAATGGCCATGTGCAGAACGGTCACTCGCTCCTAAACAACAACCACAATAAGAAGGACTGATGGGACAGCGAGGGTGTATGAGGGGCGATGATGGGCCCTCGTCTGGAAGCCAAAGAATGTGAGCGTGGCATGTTGAAAGGGGCGGCTGGCAGCACACACTCAGATTTACACTCACATTTCAAATCTTCCATTTCAGAAGTCGTTTTAGTGCAGAGTGGGTTGTTTTTAACTTTCTGTGGATTACACTAAGTTAAATATGAGAAAAGGGTCAGGTGGAAAGCTGCAGAAGTGTCTCCATTCTTATCTCTTTATTCACACCGAATTATTATGCAGCTTATTTTTCCCTTTTTTTTTTCTTTTTTTTTTTGCTTTCTGCTCAGATTTTGTGCTGATGACCAAGCTGCCACATGTCAAACCTCGCTGCTTGTAGCTTTGTTTTATTACTGGAAGTGTTTTCAGGAGATTCTGCAAATGGGATTGGTAGATCCTCCCTCTTGCAGTCAGTTAACACTCTAAGTATTAATGACTTTAAACTTTACCTGATTTTGCTCTAAATATCCACACTGATGTCAGTGACATTGTAATGAGCACTAAGGTGAATGTGGCAGTGACTTTCTGTGGACCATAAATCTGTAACCTGTAGTCCAGAGTTTCATTCAGTAATGAGGACTGCCCAAGTATCGCAGCTGCCATTTTTGTTACTTTGGCTCTTGCCAATGGAGCGATGCACTTACAGTGAGGTGTACAAAAAAATAATTGGTGATAAATAATAATTTTTAACAGCATAAGAGAAGGTGCTACATCTGCATGTGTACTGAAATGTGCCTTTGTGAAAGTTTGTCTTAAAACTGTTTTCTGGGAAAAGATTATTTTAAATATTCAATGTCTTTTTATTTGTATGATTTTATTTTGCTTTGTTTTATTTGTTTTTCACTCCAGTTCACAGCTTAAATTTGAGAACAATTAGATTAAATATAAACCGAACCAATGAGTAATTGCTATTTCTTTGTGGACTGGAAACATCAGTGGCATTTCCATTCAGTGTTCTTTTTTTCCCCCCTCCAAGATGCACTTTATGGTTCTTCCATAGATCAGTGTTCATTAAAAACAAATTTAGCTGCTACGTTTGATTCCAAGAGAAATGTGATTTTTCTTATTAGTTTGAATTTCTGAATATGATTTCAGTTTGTTTGATATTTATTCTCATTAATTCCCTCTGATTGATTCCCCAGTGCTTTTTTTGTAAAGTCATAATGAGAATGAGAAATCTTCAGTAAGAGGTAAAAATTGAAATGCCAAAGCATGGTTTACATTTTTTATCTTGTCATTTTCAAGTGCCTTCATCATTTCAGATATTGTTGAAAAGAAAAGAAATGTATCTCTGTGTCTCAACATTTACAGTAATTTTCCTAAATGCCCCTCGATCAGTCCCTTGCAGCTCCCTCTAAAAGGCTTAGCTTCTGCTGATGTTTTTATCCTGCATCATGTGTTGCTGAGCTGTAAAATTTTGACACCAATGATAAAAGATAATTGTGGATAACTACTCTGTGTTTTTGTTTTCGTTTCATTTTAATCTGAAATTAATTAATTAATAATTAATTAATTCATCTGAATTTACACAAGCCTGTATGTAATATTTGGATTATTAATGTCATTTTCATAGAATAGAGTAGATTAGTTTCTTTTAATAAGGATTATTGTTTTTTACTTCTGTTGTGTAATGAGTTCTCATTAGTCGCATACATGTGTTTGCCTTTAACGTAAAGAGATGAAGTCTACACACGGAAATCCTCAAGGACTGAAACTGATAATCATGTATCAAGTAATTTCTTTAAAGGTATATTATCCATCCATTTAGTGATTAGTTAGCTTCTTGTGCGGACAAGTTGCCAACTTTTTTGGTGAAAAAATTTAAACAATTAGACAAAATATTAATGCCTCACAGTTAAACAAGAAAAGTGGTCTGGGTCTACAATCTAGAAATAACCCTGGTGTTATGTCAAAATTGAATATGGTTGATTTTAAAAATCCTCAAAGAAATAGTTTGGCATCTGAAATCGACAACATGCACTCTGGACATGATACCATCCGACTTTTTAAAGTAAGTTTTTACGTCTGTAGAAAGTGACCTACTTATTGTAAACAACTCACTGGCATCAGGCATTGTCCCCAAGTCCCTAAAGATGGCTGCCATTAAGCCACTCTTAAAGAAAAGGACTCTAGATACCTCTATAATGAACAACTATAGACCTGTCTCT
>JAOXYM010000018.1:18688712-18706458 GCA_028567055.1 Leptatherina wallacei
CTTTTAATGTTTTATGTAAAGCACTTTGAATTGTCTTGAACCTGAAAATGTGCTATACAAATAAACTTGCCTTGCATTGTGCAAATAAAAAATGTTTTAGTGATTTAAAAAAAAAAAAACAGGAAATTTTCATAAAATCTGACAAGTTTGAACCAATGTTATGTTTGTTTTTGTTTTGTTTGGTCACTGGTTGATCATTTTAGTTTAATCAAAACCATTGGCCACAAATTTCCCAAGAATATTTTGTCCTTTCTGTGCAGTGATTATTTTAAGTTGGGAACATTTATTGGGTAACTTAAACTCAACGTCCCAAAATTGTTATAGGCCTCTAGGTTCTGTAGTATTTTGTTTACCTTTTCGGCGCAAATGTTTAACTCGGTTCTATTTTCTTCTTTTTAATTCTTTTCTTTCTTTTTTTCCTTTAACCTATTGCATGTTATAAACTGCCTTTTGCTTTGATGTTTTGGAGACTAACCGTTTTATCAGTCGCAGCTACAGTCCTTTCTCTGTAGACAACAGAACAGGACGACGCTCCAGAAATCTTGCTAAAGTGAAAAGGCTATTTGAGGCTAAAGGTTTTTAGCTTTTTCTTTCCTTCTTGGCTATCCAAAACAAACAAACAAACAAAAAATCCTTCTTGCTTGCCCCTTCTTCCCCCCCATCCTCCCTTACAGTATTTTGGCTGCAGCCTAAAAGCCCTCCTTGGCTAATTGCATATGGAGTGGGATCACTTTACAATCCTGTATTGCACTTTAGCCTCTGCACTGTTCCTGTCACTGGTAGCCGCACTGTAACTATTACCATTTTAAAGCAGCAGGGTCAATTTCAACCCGACTCCTGCATCTGGCTCCGGCTCTGTAATTTAATTGCTAATGCATCTCCTGTTTCTCCTTTCTACGCCCCCTTCTGTGTCCAGTCTTATTCATCCTTCGTAAATCTTTTGCATCTCCTTTATCCAAAAGTTCCCTTTTCCATCCTCTGGGGCTTTATCATCCTTGTGAAACAAATAACTTCAGTGCGGCCCAAGGTGCCTGAGTTAAGGTGGTGTGAAGTCTAATTGGTGACGGTGATGAAGGTCTCTTGACAGGAGAACAAAGCAGAGGGGTGTTTGATTCACTTGTGAACCGTGTAGGCCGTTATTCAATTCCTCCTGAAGTATTAATAAAGGCTTTACGTGCCAGGGGGAGGTTGCAAGGTGCAACTGCACGCTTGTGTATCTTGCATGTGTATGCATGTGTCAGTGCAGGGAGCTCATTTCTGGGGTGCTCATTTTTCGTGCAATAATACTGAAAGGGGAGGACAGTTAAGACTTTGGTAACTGATGACAGTCTTATGTAACTCATTTAATAAGGAAGATTGTGGGGACCCAAGAGGGATGCTTTGAGAGTTTTTCAAAGGTGTGGGCAGGTGGTGGAAGGCTCTAAAACAAAAAAAAAACCTGGTCACTGATTAAAGGACTGGACAGATGGTAAGTAAGCATGCCTTTGAATTTTAATTGTTTCAACTAACAGTTACACAGACTTGATGCTAAGTTTCACTTTTAAAGATATGAAAACGTTTCAGCCGTTTGTGCCCGTTTTTGCATCAACATGAAAGGCTTCAAAAAGACTTAAAAAAACGAAGCAAGAAAAAGATCAACATTGATCATAGTGTTCCTGAAGATTAAGAAACTTTTTGTCTTTCCGTAACTTTGTACTTATTTCAAACTCAATTACACTGAGTTTGATTTTTTTCAACTTTCATGCCTTTAGTACTTTTTTTTTTTCCAAATAAAAGGAATAGTTTTGAGATCTTGTGACAAAGTTGTGCAGCTGTTTCCAAAACATGTTTGGTGGCCATGTAAAATGGAAAGGAAAATAGAAAACAATAGTTAAAGTGGTACATTTCAGTAGAAATAGTACAAAGACGAAATAGGAAGTGTTGAGACAAGGAAATTGTTTTAAAATATATCATACTTTTGAGTCAGATGTTTGCAGCACTTACCCTTACCACTGTTGCATCATCTCATCTTTTAACACTATTCAAAGTTTGTAGGAACTGAGGAGACCAACTGCTGTGCCTTTGAAAACGAAATCTTTCCACCTTAATGCTTGATAACGCATTTCAGCTTTTCACAGGCGAGAACTGCAAATAGGCCTGTCTAACACTCAAACTCTTTCATTATAGGGCCATGCTCTTTATATACAAGCAGAAAGTTTTTCATTTTTTTCTTTTCTTGAAATCAGCAAGACGCTCCTGGAAAAAACGTCATGTTTCTCCAAACCTTGTACATATATCATTCAGCATTTATGTCTTTATACATTTGTAAATTACATCATGTCATGTGTACTTATGCACCTCCAAACCATCATGGAGGTTGGCTTTTAAACTGCAAGCAAATGATAAGCTGGGTCCTCTCTTCTTTAAACTGGAAGATGCAATGTCCACAATTTCCTAAACTATTTTATCTTTTTGATTGATTAAACCCCAGAGCACTTCACCAGTTCATCTTGTAAGAGTTCAATGGCTCTGAGCTTGTGTAAACTGAGTTCCTTTTTGCATGATAGAGTTGTATAATGTTTTTGTGGGTGCAGGGATGAAGTCACCAACTGTGGTTTCCTGTATTGATGTAAATGTAGTTTCCATGCAAAATCACGCCTGTTTTCATTAAGCTCTGTCTGATGTAATAAATACAGCAATTGTATATTAGTTTTAATGCCTGTCCTTTGTATGCAGAGATTTCCCTGTATTCTCTGAATTTGTTAATAATGATATATACCCGAGATGATGAAATCCCCCAAATTCTTTTCAATCTTATGCTGAGGAACATATTAAATTGTTTAATTAATTGTTGCCCTTCACTTTTATAGATTAGTGGAAACCTCTCTATCCGTACCTCTGAAAGTCTCTCTACTGACCTTTTGGCAATTAACCTGATTCATTCAGATGTTCCATAAAATTGTTTTGTTTATTTTCCAAGAAGTAGTTCTAGCTCTTTTTATCGAATGTAGCATCAATTTAATTTAAGCTTTTTTTTTCAAATAACAGAATTTCTGTTTTGACATTTAAGATATTTTTGTGCTGTTTTCAGCTAAATATATGAATGAAAAGAATTGCAATTAAATGGCATTTCTCTGCATTTAAAACTGGATCACAAATGTTTTGGAAACAGGGCTGCAATAACTTGGACAGTGTAAATATAAGCCTCTCACATGTCTCTGTCTTTGAATTGCATCTATTCTGCATTACAAATTCTGCATGATTTATCAGCTGACACACACACCAAGTAAGATAAGATATCCAGGCAGTTAGCTTATCTGTAATGGTCTATCAGTTAATTTTTCCCCCCTTTAAATTATCATATTTTATTGACCAAACAGTTGATGTTGAGGCTACTATCAACTTTGATCAATGATAAACGCATACAGCCAAAATATTTAAGGAGGAATTCATATATATGTGTAAGTGAGACAGAAGGATGTGGTATGTTATGCAAAAGAAAAAGGTTTCAGACCAGAAATGAAACACAGCTTCCTTCCTTTTAGTAACCAATTCAGAACTACAGAAATCATGTGCTGTCTTTGCATTTAGACGATTTGTGTAATCTCATTTATCTCCATCTTTCTTTCTTATTTATATTTCTTTCACCAAGTCATCCCTGCATCTCAGTTGCACAGGAGCTCAAACACCTTCCTAAAGTGAAAGTGCTGAAGTGAGGAGTGAAGGCAAATTAACAGGGATCACCTGTCATCATCACCCATATGGACCAGGCTTCTGACCCTGCGCCACAGTTTGAGGTGGACGTGGACCTCGGCTTTGCGCTCTTCTTTCTTTTCCTCTTGTGTTTCTTCCTTCTGGTAACAGTGGTGCGTTGTGCCCAGACAGTGATGGATCCTTACGGCATGATCTCCACCTCTACCTACCAGGAAGAGCAGATCACCTGAGACATAAAATGGGGAAAAATCTCGCAGTAACAAGACTTTGCAAGAAAATTAAGATTCTCTCACTTGTATTTATGGAGTGCACATGACAGAAGGCATACGTCACTACGAACAAAAAGCTATCCCAATGAGACTCATAAAAAGTAACAAGACATCAGGAATCCTCTTGTGCTTGCATGGATTATGGACATGAAACAGCAGGGACCATGAGCTAAAAGAGGGGCCTACTCCCTCCAGCCCCACCCAAAATCACTTTAGTAAGGGATCAAAGACAACACTTTTATACAGTTCTGACCACATTAATATGAATGGTCAACTCTTAAGAGAAATCCAGGATCAAACTTCTGTTGTATATATTTCGGCTACGGCAAATGGTTTCATGAAAGGAAGAAACTGATAAAATTACTGAGTTTTTGTCCTGTACAATAAACTGCTTGAATGAAGGGTTTGTGCCAATTTTCTTCAGTCTCCAGATTCCAAGAACATGAGCAGCGACGGTTTGTAACAAACCCTTTTAATTGTTAACAGTTGGTGGCGGTGTTGCACTCCTTCATTGTTCTCCCACCTCCATCAAACCTCCAGGAAACAGCCGAAGAAGAAGAGGAGCGATAAGCTCAGCGCTAACAACAACAACGGTAGCAGAAGATGGAGGAAGTGGTACTTCTTGCTAATGTGTAGCGCAAAAAATCTCAACTGTTTCACAGTGCTTAACTTAAAACTTCCAAACGTATTTTGTGCTACTATTTATAAAGACTATAGTTTACTAAAGCTAACTTAAAACATTGATTTATCCCGGACATAATTGCGACGACATACAAGATTAAAACAAAACAAACAAAAACCCGATCTGTGCTTTGAGCAGACTTCTGTTCTCTAGCGGAAGATAATTGGAGCCTAGCTACAGGTAAGTTACGTGTTTGGGTTGAAGTATCACGCTTTTTGGCCGCAAGACGTGAGAACCAGTTGTGTTGTTTTTTTTTTTTTTTTACCTTTGCAACGTTAATAACGTGCCCGTTGGAGTTCTAAATGACCGACAAGCTAATGCTGCTAATGCTATACCTTAGCGTTGTAACCCCGTTACTTTTATCACAAGTTCGTGTAATTATAACGCAATGATAGTTCAAATTTGACATCATTATTTATTATACTTAATATTGCCTTCAGTTTATATATAGTGTGGGAACAATTAGAAAACTACTATTTTCCCACACATATCTTTTAGAGGTTTTATGGGTAGACCAGGAACACAACCTTTGTTGAAGTAAAGGATGGACCAAAGAGATACCAGTCTGTCAGGTGGCATCAAGGTGGACTGGTAATAGTCAGATCATCTGCTATGAGTCAGCTGGACCTTCTCAGCAGGGCTGCGTGGTTTTAGGAACACACGCAATATCATTATAGGTTATTGCCATGGCAGAATGGCGTCTGATAAACAAATATTTCAGTATGGTGCTAATTCCAGACATGTCCCCTCTGCAGCTATGTCTGCTGGTGAGTTTGTGAACTTGCCCAAGAGAAGAGCTTCCGTCTGAGTGAACTGCAGCTTTTTTAAAAATCCACCTGTGCTTGTCTGTTTTCAAGTAAAACAATGTCAAGTTTGCTGTTTAAAAAGAATGAAGTAAAAAAAGAAACTAAAACCCACTCTTTATTGCAGCCAAACTCATCTTTTATGATGCTCAGTGATATGATTGCCAGATTTTTTAAATACATTATCCATCCCTACATCTCAGGTTGAGGATGGACTGAAGATCAGCTCAAAATCTGATGCTGTTTTGTGAAAAAGACTTTTCTCAGACAGTGGTACAAGTAGCAGGCCATGATCTACCTAAAAGCGAAGCTTTAGACAGAAAGCCAAAAACTTAGCTTCACTGCAGGATCCTACAAAACATCACTTGCTAGCTATGTAATCGAATTTGCACTGAAGAAATTTTTTTTCGGAAAATTAGTATCTTCTCCAGCACATACATGTAATGGTATTGTGTAAATGCTATACACTGAATTATTTGTTTTAGAAGTCAATCATAAATATTTTTTCAGTCAAATTTGCATTGAATCATGAAGCTAAATGTTTCCTGAATTACATTTTTTTGTTTTCTAATCTGAGTTGTATGATATTTAAATATTTTTTTCTTCTTTAGAGGAGTTGCACAGTTATGAAGTTTTCTATTTGCAATTATATTTTACATTGTTTTCATTGCATCGTTGCTTTGTGTTATGGTGTACTATGACTTTTGCTCATGAGGAGACTAGGAACAAAAATCAGCAAAGGCTAAATACAGCACATTTTGCATGTATTATGTATAGTAATGTGCACTGATCCTGGACATTGTGCGCTGACGATGCAACTCTGCAAACAGATTCTGAAACGATAAAATTTGATCATGAAAAGATTGTGAAGCTGACAATCTTCAATGACATAATGCTCATGGTAGCTAAAAAGAAGGCCTTCCTCATTTGTCACTTAAGATCTTAGAGAGGCCAATATTTTACCATTTTTTTCTTCTTCGTCAGTTTGGTTGTTGGCTTGCCTCCTCCTCATTTGTTTTGTCTGCTGCATTAAAACTTGTGTGTTTGCAGATATTATGGAGGTGGATGAGTTGGAGACAACACAGCTGGAGCTTCAGCAGTCCAGCAGGAGGATAGAAAACAAGAGAAAGACAGATTCTGAAGAAGACAGGGATGATGATGGTAAGTGTAAATGTACTAGAAAAACACAAACAAACAAACTTCACTACCACAGTATGTTTAAACGACGTCTCGACCTATTCAGTTAATCTCAATTTATCTCCCTAATTGCTCCGGCCTTTGGACACTATTTTTGATTATATATAGATTATAAGTCACAGTTTGACAGATGCTGTTTTTTTTTTGTTTTTTTTACAGAAAATATGTCTGAATCTCCATGTGACTCTGTTCCCTCCATCCATGAAACTCCCAGCAAGGCGACTAAGTGGGAAAATGGCTGCAACTCTCTAAATTTAATAAAAGAAGCAGTAGTGGTTTTGACCAGACTGCCTGAATATAAGATCAGTGCCCTGCGACCACCAACACCTGCACAGTTCTACAGTGAAGATGAATCCTTAAGCAGCTCAGATTCTGATATGCCATGGGAATCAGAAGAAGATTCTAGTGATTCAGACTTTTTAGTCTTTAACAAAACATCCAAATCCACAAAAACTGAAATAATAAGAGTTCCTGATTTTCCTAGCACCAGTAATAACAGTAAGCCCACAAATAAAATCATCATTGAATGTTTTTATTACACATTGGAAGTAAAATGTTTAGATTTTCTAATTTTTTTAAATTGGATTTTACTCAACAATGGCAGAAAATAACTCTGAATCTGTCTACAGTTTTTGCCCATTGCTCTCGTGAACCCACAAAGATCCGCCCTGATATGCCAGAGGAAGAGATCAAAGTGGACATGATGGTCCTGGCCAGGAGGAGACCCATGAGGTGGCAGCGGGGGAAAATAGTGGAAATCGTTACAAAGGGTAAGAGAAACATAATGCTACAAGATACACAACAAGTAAAAAAGAAAAGTCAGAGGTCATGCGTTGTTTCTGGAAAATCAGAGCTCATTGAACAGCTGTATGATCATTAGTTAAAATCGAATTGACGAATTCATTTAGATTAATTTTAGAATTCTCTAGGTTTCTGCAAAGTGATTCTTTTTTGAAAGAAATGAAACATAAATGATAAAATATCCTTTTCTGTTTATTGTGAATTTGAATATGCGGATAGTGGTGGATATTGTCTGAAGGACACATCTGACTTTTTCCACAATTTTGTATCAAAAATGGAATTAAGTAAGAATTTGACCGATTTTATCCACTTTCTTGTAGAGGATGGGCGATTAAAGTACAAAGTCAGTTTTGAAGAAAAGGGAAAATGTCTTGTATCTGGACACCACATCGCCTTTGACACAAGGCCAAAGGTGGAGCAGCTGTATATTGGTGCCCGTGTGGTGGTCCGGTGTCAAAATAACAAGTTCAGATTTCGCCCTGGTATTTTGTCTGAACTCCCCAGCAGAAAGAACCAATTCAGGTGCGTATTTGAACAAATGTTTACCTGTAGTTTAATGAATCAAGGTGATCTGCCATTTAAAAATAACACTTAGCAGTCCCTACAGAAAAGCCTAATTTATTATTTAAATACTCATTTTGACACAAACATAATTTCATATTGCAGGTTTTTGGTGTTCATGGATGATCATACACCAGTCTATGTTGGATTACCTTTATTTCACCTGGTATGCAGACCATGTAAGTTCACACTCATACATTCTGAAATCTTGCCAGAACAGAGTGAACCAGACTTTTATTTGAATTTTATGTAGATTTCCACAGATTCTACAGATGTTCTCCATTAAAAATGAACTAAATGTCTTTTCATTTGAATTAAATCAGTTCAGAGTTAGAGTGCTTTAAGAGATCGAAACGCCATCAAGTAAAGAAGGTTGCAGAAAGTGAAAAGAAAAACTGTTGTGAAGATTTCTGTAATGCAGATTAGCTCTGTTTTTTTGTACATCTTTCATTCATATAACATCAGACAGTAACTTTACAGTGCAGTTTTTGATTATCAGCAGCACAGTGGAACAAGGACTGGATTGGAGTTTTGTCAAAGTGTTCAGTCAGGCAGTTGTATCTTGTTGACTACAGTTGTTATTGTGAAGCACTTTGGTCAACAAAAGCCGTTTTAATATGCTATATGAATAAATTTGAATTGAATCCGTCAAATTTGATTTATAAAGGCCTTTCATACAAAAAATGGCACAAAGTGCTTCACTATGAGATGAACTATGTTTATTTATGACACATGAGGGAAAGAACAGTAACATCCTTTTTGTTTTTTATGTTTCTCAACAGTGGAGGATGTTTTTGATGACGTCCCAGATGGCCCTCATAAGTGTTTTATGAAACAGTACCTGATAGATTGGCCATACCCTCGTTTAAACAAGTACAGGGCTGGACAAAGCTTTAATGTAGAATCAAATGGAGTCCAGCAGAGGTGTGAGGTGCTGGCGATCGACTGCAGCTTGATGCAGATTGTTTTTCAGGTCAGTGTCTCTACTTCTTTGGGTTTTTTTCCCCTTTTTTTAAAAAAAAAAAAGAAAGTATCTATATGAAATGCATAAATATGAAAAGACTAGGTAAAAGTCAATGGCTAGACCTATAAAGTAGATGGGTAACCACAGAGAGGTTTTGTACCTGTTATGGGATATTATGGATAATGGCAACCACATCTTCTTAAGATATGACATGGCAATAGAATTTATATTATTTAATATTGTTTTATGAACTGTATTTAAGTTACAATTGAACACAAACTTTAAATTAAACATTTTACTGTATAGTGATGAATCATTATTCTTTATTGTCTCAGGGCCAAGGGCATTCTGACAAAAATGGCATATAATGGAAAATAACAAATTATTTACAATTTAAAAGAAGAAAAAAATATTCTAGCAAACCAACACAACATATCAGGTTCATCAGTCAATAAAGTCAGTAGTCTGAATGTGTGTGAGTGAACTTGAGCCTCGTTTCCACCATGGGGTCCAGCTCAGGGATGTTTTGGTATGATAAACCCTGATCTCTGTTCTTATTCCACAGACAACCGTACATTTACCTGGTAGATAAGGTGTTAGCTGGGTAGCATTTACATAATAGTGTGACGTCATAGCGCAGCAACAGCTTCCTTGAATTAAAACAAAGAAGAAAGACAAAACGGAAACAAAGGACGAGAATGGCGGGCATCCAGTAGTTTATGCTCTTTCTTCTGGGGATGTGGCTTTAAACAAACAAACAAAAAAATCCATGGTTTATTTAAACATGTCATGTTCCCACTTTGCTCTTATTGCCGAGTCACACAGTAATTGACCAATTCTTTTGACCAAGCAGTCGATTGCAGTGTGCCAAGCTTCAACAGAAGGTCCCAAATAAGTAGGATGGCTTGGTAACCCTTCAAGTTTTTGCCTGTCCCATACTGAGCTGGATCTCTTGGTAGAAACAGGGCTATAGTGATGTGTGATTTTTGAAAAAAAGAAAAGAAAATGTGAGCAATTTAAACAAATGAAAAAGAATTCAGGACTTGTGGTAGAAAGCATTAAGTGTGTCACATTGGGTTCTGCTTCCACTTCTTTCTGGATGTCCCAGTCTATATGTATGAAACTAATGTTTAGCAAATAGAAGTTAACAAAAGATTGACCGAAATACATTTCAGGTTTATTTTCTTTGATTGTGCTGTTATTTATACAATTTAATGTTCTTTTTTTTTCTATTTGTTAATGCAATTAAGATCAATGTTTTTGTCACACTCAGGAAAATCAGCGTCGGGAGTGGATCTTCCGAGGCTCCATGCGACTGGAACACATTGCTAGGTTTTGGGAAGTGAAAGAGAGAGAAGAGCCCAAGGATGACTCTGACTCTGATTAATCCACAGGCACAGGTAAACTGTGAAATGACTGTGGACAATAAAAAAATGGATGAATTAATTAATGAGTGTTGATTAAAGTGGCCCTGTTATACTCATTTCAGGCAAATTTATTTTAATAAATTTCACTAAAAGCCTGGTTGCAAATTTCCTGTTGTAGTGGCTCTTGTTCATCCAGGAGTCTTCCGTGATGGGCCGGCTCCCAAAAATCAAACTCCATCCATTGCTGTCAAGCTGTGGTTTCCTTAGGGAATTTGAACAAATGCAACTTTCCCTCTCAGTCAGTCAGTGTCATAATAATTATGGTTTAGATTTATATAGCGCTTTATTGCTAGCGGCACTCAAAGTGCTTACATTGAGTTCATTGTTCATCCACTCCTCATTCATACTTGGTGATGGTAAACTAAATACTATATGTAGTAGCCACAGCTGCCCTGGGACAGACTGACGGAAACGTGGCAGCCAATGTGCACCACCACCGAACATTCATACTCATTCATACACCAGCGATGCCCAAGGACACACCGACAGTTGACTGGGAGAGCATGATTCGAACCGCCAAACCTTCGGTCATTGGACGACCCGATTGCGTTTTCCCACCACAATTTTAACATCTTCTACCTTACGCTGAGCAGTGAAGGCGTGTTTTCTCGTGAACGTGAACAACCAGGGGGTGATATTCCCACCCCACCCCATCCTGCTCCCACATGAATTTCACTGAAATATTGAATAACTCTGTAAAACCTTGTGTTTGCAGCACCATGGAAACTGAATGTAGAGTCACACTCAAAAACTCAAACGTGTTTATGTGATAAACGGCTCTGCTCACTTCTGATTATTTAACACTATAACACAGAACAGTCAAAATGGCATAATAGGGCCCCTTTAATGTTCATCACCTCAGAGGGGATGTGCCATTTGAATTTTCCTTGCTTGAGGGGGGGCGGGGGGCTGCATTTATACCCAAATATAATTTCTAGTTACTCAAGTGAAAACGAGTCTGTTGAATCATGTTTCAATCTGATGCTTTTTTCTCCCTTTCCTTGATGTTACTTTTGTTAAATATAATGATGTTCTTACCTTGTAATGAACTCCACACATGAATTTCAATTAAACTGAACTGTGAAACAGTTATTGGCGGCGACTCTTTCTTGTAAATGTTGCCTGATATCCCCTGTGAAGGTTTTTTTAATCTTGTGAAATTACTGAGATGTGGGGATAGGGATAGGCTACCTGGTTAAAATATCATATGATCATCCTTTGAGGTAGAATCAGGACCTCCCTTATGAATAACATTTAAAAAACTAATTTCAACACAGGGTTCTATGGCTGTCTGGATACACATTGAGGCAAAAGCCTTAAGTAATAATTCCTAACATACTATTTTTGCTCTGATTTTATTGCAAATGATTTTAAGTGGAGATACAGATCTCCATGTTTTGGTACTTTTTTTTTTTTTTTTTAAATTCTATCAGGGTTTTAACAACAAATATTTGGTTACAACCTTTTGGGTTTGTTGGCATGTAGTACAAATTTTTAGGGAAAAATTGGTAGTTGGTGAGTTTTAGAGAATTGTAATCACGATAAAAGTATTGTCATCATTGGAAGCAAACGTTAAAAAAATAAGGTGGCTTAGCATTGAATGTTCTCTTTATTACATTTCTGATTAGTGAGCAGATGTGATGGAGAAGCAGAGATGATATCATGGCTATCAGTTCAAAATGGTTCCAACAAAGTCCTACAGGAACTTTCCCAAAACTCCATTCTTGCAGCTAAGATTAGAGCCTGCCTCGGATTCTTCTAGCCGACAAGTTATTGCCGGCAGTACTGATATAAGTCTGCCAGCTGGCTTACAGAGCAGCAAGTGCTACTAATTTACCAATGAAGATATTTACTGGCTTCCTCTAACTTCCACTACAAAAAGTTCCACTTGGCAAAAAGAAGGATAACTCCATTGCCTGGCTTGTCAATAGCACATAAATCAGAGCCCTGCACCAATTGTAATTTTTATAGAATGGTAATATTGCATATTCAATGAGTCATGGCAGAGTGAAGCATTGTTCAATTCATTGTAAGGCTGCTTAACCTTATTTAGATGTGCGTATGTTAGTTGATGCAGCTTGCTTACAGAACTTTGTCACTGATCTCTTTCCTATTTATATTTACTTTTGGCTTCACTAGTAATTGAATCTTATTCGATAAATGTACTGGATGACGGTGTTTTGGTCCGACTCCACTATCATTGATAAAAGATGAAAAATCGCGGCAACTTGGGACAGAAATAAATGTTGTGACATTGTGTTTATTGAAACAATGACAGTGAATGCCTGCCATAATTGGCCATATTGGTCAGGTGGTGTATATATACTTGTCTATTTATGTTTATGCAAGTGTTGAAGCCTTCAACTTCTCAACTCTTAGTTCCAAACAAATAATTTGATGAGCTTGAGACTTGTGCGTGTACTTCAGCCACATCTTTATCTTTGTTCAACTCGTCATTTATGCTATCTGCTTATACATGTTCAACTCACTAACCGTACCGTGCACAAACTATCTAAACATAGAACGTCTCAGCTACCTGAAATTCATATTAAAAAACGATTGTCATGTTCATGTATTGGATCAAAGTTTCATTCTGTCTTTTCACATAATTTTATTATATATTTTAGATTCCATCTGTCTGAGGACTATAAAAAATGTGTTGGAGAAATTACAAAACTCAAAGACAGTATTTTCTCAGAAGAAACGTTACCATGTGAAAGGAGAGCTGGGATCAAGCTGATCATTGTGGGTAATGCAAATAAAGCAGATGAGCTCGAAGTGCTGACGAGGACACAGCAGGAATTTTGCTTCACCAAGACATCCCAAAGCAAAATCCTGAACATATTCTGGATTCCAACAACTATACAGCTTTTAAAGATTCAGGGCAGAATGGTAAAGAGTAAAGAAGGAGGGAATACAGTGTTATTTAAACATAAGTGGTGCAATCCTGTACATGTTGCTGTAAAGGGACGTCTCTGCACTTCAGATGTTGAACTGTTGGGAGTTTCTTTCCATGTTGTCTACTTAGAGTTCACCTTTGTTACCTGCTAGTAGTGAACAGATGTGCAACACTTGATGGAATATTTTCACATTATGGGAATGCACCTTTAACCAGCGAGAGACGTGGAGGACCTGATCAAAGTTGACCACAGAGGGCAGCAGTGAGCTTCTCTTGGCATTAATACATGAAGCGAAGAAGACTTTTCCTTTTTTTTTTAAGGGAAGAAGCTTTCAAGGTACGTTTTGTGGAACATTGCCTAATTTGAAAGTGGATGTCGACAAAGCTTTAAGTCGAGCAACTTTATCTCTATAATTGGAGTATAAAAGAAAAGCCCTAGATAACGGCTTTATCTGCTGGCTGTGAGAATGTAGGAATAATGGTCGAAAGAACAATAAAGTAAACAAATACGGTAAATCAGGCAAGCGGTTCATAAAACTCACCTAGATTAAGGAAAAGCCATATTATGCTTGAAACTCTTTGGGATGTGATACCAAATACACTAAGGAAATGTTGCACATTGTGGAAGAGAGGGTACGGGTGCTGGAATAGTCCAAAAAGAGCAAGTGAAGTATATTTTTTCTGATTAGTGTTAAAAACTTTTGTTTTGGTCGCCTAAGATCGCCCATTGATCCATCCTCACTTATGATATCTTATGATATCAATGCTTCACCTCATTAACATGTGACAGACACTTTAAGTCTTCAAATCGAACTGATTGTGGGTGAATTTTTTTTTTTTTTTTTGTCTTACTGGATTTGCTTATTTTATACTATATAATACATTGTCGCTAAACAATTCACTCGTTCACTTTGAAAATGTGTTTTTTTTACAGCAATAATGGAGGAAGATGAGATGGAAATCAGCAAAGAAGAGCTTCAGAGTTTGATCAGAGATCAGGTAGAGAGCAGCGGTCTGACCTCCCCGGGCTTGCTTGAGAAATACAATCACCTGCAGTCCCTGCTGAATAGGAGGGAGAAACAGACTTCCAGCTTCCAAAAGCTTTGTCAGTGAGTGTTGCTTCTACTTCAAGCTTTTATTCTTGCCTCTTCTAAAAGGGATCCTGGTATTTACGGAAAACAAAACAAAGCCCAAGTTAAAATCTTCTTCACTACACTAACCAAACTACATGAAACTAAATGAGATATACTTGTAAAATTATACACTTTTTCTGACAAAAAGATGGTAAAATCATTAGAATATTATCATTAGCAAAATTATTAAAGTGATTCAGATTTGTCACCATAAAGCTTTGACTTGATAGAAGTGGGATTTTGCATGTTTTTGGTTCATCATGCTGGAGAATACAGGTACATCTCCAAAAATTAGAATAACATGAAAAAGGTCTATATTTTTTGTCACTTATTTCAGAGAGTAAAACCTGTTTATTATATAGATTCATGATGCAGAGTGAAACAATTTCAAGCCTTTATTTCTTGAATGTGTAATGATGATGGCGCAAAGATAATGAAAAACCAAAATTCAGTGTCTCAGAAAATTATAATATTGTGAAAAAGTTAAATATTGGGAAGTCATGGTGTCACATCCTAATCAGCTAATTACCTCAAATCACCTGCAGAGGTTTAAGTCTTTAAAAGGTATTTCAGTCTGGATTAGTAGGGTACACAAACATGGGAAAAACTCCTGCTTTGACAGATGTCCAGAAGACAGTCATTGACACCCTCCAGAAGGAGAGTAAGCAACAAAATTGCTTTGCTAAAAAAGCTGGTTGTTCACAGAGTGCTGTATCCAAGCATATCTACAGAAAGTTGAGTGGAAGGAAAAATTGTGGTATGAAAAGGTGCACTGGCAAAAGGGAAAACCACAGCCTTGAGAGGATTGTCAGGCAAAATCCATTCAAGAATTTGGGGGAGCTTAATAAGGAGTGAACTGAGGCTGGAGTCGGCGCATCAAGAACCTCTATGCACAGACGAATCTTAGACATGGGCTACAATTGTCGTATTCTTTGTGTCAAGCCACTCCTGAACCAGAGACAACGTCAAAAGCGTCTTTCCTGGGCTGTAGAGAAAAAGAACCGGACTGCTGCTCAGTGGTCCAAATTCCTCTTTTCAGATGAAAGTAAATTTTGCATTTCATTTGGAAATCAAAGTCCCAGAGTCTGGAGGAAAAGTGGAGAGGTACAAAATCCATGTTGCGTGAAGTCTAGTGTGAAGTTTCCACAGTCTGTGATGATTTGGGCTGCCATGTCATCTACTGGCGTTGGTCCACTGGGTTTTCTGAAGTCCACAATCAACGCAGCTATCTACCAGGAAATTTTAGAGCACGTCATGCTTCCTTCTGCTGACAAGCTTTATGGAGATGCTGATTTCATTTTCCAGCAGGACTTGGCGCCTGCCCACACTGCCAAAGGTACCAAAAGCTGGTTCAATGACCATGGTGTTACTGTGCTTGACTAGCCAGCAAACTTGCCTGACCTGAACCCCATAGAGAATCTTTGGGGTATTGTCAAGAGGAAGATGAGACACCAGACCCAACAATACAGATGACTTGAAGGCCGCTATCAAAGCAACCTGGCCTTCAATTACACTTGAGCAGTGCCATAAGTTGATTGCCTCCATGCCACACCGCAGTGATGCAGTAATTCATGCAAAAGGACGCCGAACCAAGTATTGAGTGCGTAGGAATGAACATACTTTTCAGAAGCCTGACATTTCTGTTTGAAATAACCTCTTGTTATTGATCTTATGTAATATTCAAATTTTCTGAGACACTGAATTTTGGTTTTTCATTATCTTTGCGCCATCGTAATTTCAAATTCAAGAAATAAAGGCTTGAAATTATATCACTGTCATGAATCTATATAATATATGGGTTTTATGCTCTGAAATAAGTGACAAAAAATATAGACCTTTTTCATGATATTCACATTTTTTGAGATGTACCTGTATCAGTACAAAAATATATTTAGATGAGCTTTAAATATAACAAATGACAAAATCTTTAAAGGATCCATATACATATTTACTGTGCACACCATTTTCAGTACAGTAACATGGGATCATAAACTACTACACTGTAACCGCTTCAGTTGTGACAGACAAATGCTGATGGTCTTGTTCCATCCTGGAAACCAGATCGAAAACGTGTTTGTGATCTAAAAAGTTATTTGTTTAGTTCATGCTGTTTTTTGACATTTTTCAGGTCTGTGGCAGCATGTGAGGAAATGGTGAAGGAACTGTACACTTTTCTGGAATGGGAGTACAGAGACTCGGATTCTGATGATGAATCCACAGGTAGTGGCATGAAACAACTTACTTAGTGGTGGGTGGGGGGTAATCTCATGTGTCTATGCCCTCCTTGTATTCATTTTCCTATGCTTTCTCATTGTTTCTTTCTAGGATGTGCACTTCTGCTTCAGTCCGAGCAGCGCATCCACAACTCTGCAGCATCTAACAGTTCAGATCCCCCGTTATCTAAGTCTAAAAGAAAAGAAAATAAGAAAAAAAGGCGTCCCATTTTCAACAGAAAAGCAGTGGTGGTCTTGAGAAGACTTAGTAGATCTCAGATCATCCGCACTCAACACCAATCCCCACCTCAGATTAGCAGCTCTGAAAAGGAATCTTTAAGCGGTGCTGAGTCTGATGCTGATGCGCATTGGAAACCGGGAGAGTGGTCAAGTGAATCCGATTCTTCTCTCTCAGATTTTGATACTGGATCAAAGAAAAGAAGAAAAAACCAACAAAAGAACAAAACACAGGAGAGGAGTCACCCAACTTCTCAAGGAAGTGGAAAAGTAGCAGCTGTCATTGATGGAGCAAAGATGCGAAAATTCACAGCCAGGAAAAGTACCGGTTCTAATGTCAGACAAATGTCAACACCACACACAAGTTCAAATACAGATGTTAAAAGGAAACCAGCTGAAACAACCCGACGAGCCAGCACAAGAAAAACTGCAACACCCCAAGCCAACACAATTAAGACAAAAACACCCGAAGCCAAGGCAATGAAAACAAGAACATCTGAAGAAAAAGCGACAAAAACGTCTGAAGGCACCGCGACAAAAACGTCTGAAGACAACAGAACAAAAACACCTGAAGGCACCGCGACAAAAACGTCTGAAGACAACGCAACAAAAGCAAAAACGTCTGAAAGCAACAGAACAAAAACAAAAACATCTGAAGGCACCGCGACAAAAACGTCTGAAGACAACAGAACAAAAACAAAAACATCTGAAAGCAACGCAACAAAACCAAAAACATCTGAAGGCAACGCAACAAAAGCAAAAACGTCTGAAAGCAACAGAACAAAAACAAAAACATCTGAAGGCAACGCAACAAAAACAAAAACATCTGAAAGCAACGCAACAAAAACAAAAACATCTGAAAGCAAC
>JAOXYM010000018.1:18706558-18724813 GCA_028567055.1 Leptatherina wallacei
GCAACAAAAACAAAAACATCTGAAGGCAACGCAACAAAAACAAAAACATCTGAAGGCAACGCAACAAAAACAAAAACATCTGAAGGCAACGCAACAAAAACAAAAACGCCTGAAGGCAACGCAACAAAAACGAAAACGCCTGAAGGCAACGCAACGAAAACGTCTAAAGCCAATGCGACAAAAACATCTGAAGGCACCACGAAAAAAACAAAAACATCTGAAGACACCGCAAAAAAAACAAAAACGTCTGAAGCCAAGACAACAAAAACATCTGAAGGCAACGCAACAAAAACATCTGAAGGCAACGCAACAAAAACGCCTGAAGGCAACGCAACGAAAACAAAAACGTCTGAAGCCAACGCGACAAAAACGTCTCAAGCCAACACAAAAGCCAATCCTGAGAGTAAGGGAGCAACAACCTCAACGCCATCTACAAACCCAACAGGTAATGTCTCGTGGACATTGTTAGAAGCTTTTTTCAGAAAACAAATTGATACCTTTTTGCATTTTTTGCCATTCAGATAACCCTAATTAACAACTTTGTAGTGTTTAAGCAGATTATTAGTTATAAAGAATGAAAATGTATTCCACTATGAACTTCTAACACCATTAGTTTATAAATAGTTAAACTTCTCTTGTCCCCTGATAGATTTAAATTGAAGTCAAATAAATCAGTTGTTCCACATTAACATGTTGCTTCTTTTGCACTGATAAACCCCACAAACCATGCAGCGACCTCTTCCACTCTCAGGACTGCTCCGACCATGCCACTAGAAGAGGTCACCATGAACATGAAAGTCCTTGCGAGAAAGAGGGAATTAAGCTGGCAACACGGGAAAATTACAGAAATAATTACAAAGGGTAATCATTTAAAATAGTCTTTGCTCTCCTCTAAAGATCACAATTCAACACTTGTCTGCAATTGTTCTGTTTAGGGTGATGTTGTTTTACAATTCCTATCAACTATCAAGATATGGTTTTATTATAGTATTAAAGTTGATTTTAAATTCATACATGCCCATGCTATAACATCATTGTGTTACATATACGAAAAACAGCTGTTTTTGGCAACAGGAGGATAATTGTAGATTTAACTTGTTGAGATTTAAGCCCTTCCACAAAGCGATCACTATAGTGGTTATTATAGCGAATCAAATGGAGGCAGACAGGATGGTGCCCGGTTCTGATCCGTCCTGGTTTGAATGTGTATGTGAGAGAGGCTGTAAATATAGGCCTATATCATATCTAAGGGATTTTCTCTTTTCTTAATTTCAGATGACGGTAGATTGAAGTACAAGGTCACTTTTAACGAGAAGGGAAAGAGCCTAGTGTCTGGCCACCACATTGCCTTTGACTGCATGCCGAAAGTGGAGCAGCTGTTTATCGGTGCTCGTGTTGTGGTTAAGTATGGTGTCGAGAACACAGAGTTCATGCCTGGTATCATGGCAGAACTTCCCAACAGGAAAAACCGCATGAGGTTTGTTAGTGTTTTCTGATACAGGAGCTCCAATAATAATTTTTATATAAAGTTATATTTAATTCATTTGAGATAAACCACAGTTCATGTATGAAGTACTGTTTAATGTTGGTGTTTTCTGTTTTTCAGATTTCTGGTCTTCATCGACAATCACACGCCGGTCTATGTTGGTTTACCTTTACTTCACCTGGTGTGCAAACCCTGTAAGTTTAGGTGTTTAGAAATTATTTTTTTGTTTGTTTGTTTTGATCCTGAAATGAATTGATCTATCTGGACACATAAATGCATTTAATCCAAGGTTACTTTAAAATATTCTGGTCTTGTTTAAAAGTTTCTGGCTTTTTAACTTGTAAAATAAATCTCTAAACAAGGCAAAATGAAACCCTTTATATTTAGTTGCATCAGATGTCATTTTTTTTCTTTTAATTATCAGCATAATTTCTTGCCATGTGTTATACTCTCATACATAACACGATACAGATGAACAGTCTCATCTCTAAGGGTTTCAATCACATCACCAAATTCTTTGACTTGTTGCCTACAAAACCTGTCATTGTTATACCACCGTGAAGAAGAGTGACTTTTTTTTTTCTTCTATTTTCTGAAACAGTGACAGATCCTTTGAAAGACATTTTTGACAAAACTCACCAGAGTTACATGAGAGAGTATTTGAAACTATGGCCTTACCCACCCCAGACCCAGTACAAGATTGGCCAGTCTGTGAATGCAGAGTATGATGGTAATCTGCAGAAGTGTACGGTTGTCAAAGTCGACTGTAGCTTGGTGGAACTCACTTTTGGAGTAAGTATTTGATTCAGTTTTCTTTTATTTTCCTTAATGATTTTTCAGACATTTGGATAGTTTTACAGAGTAGTTTGTTTTCATGTGTAGAATGATCAGCATAAGGAGTGGCTTTACCGAGGTTCCATACGCTTGGAACACATGTCTCAAGTAAAAAAGACTGTGATGAAAAACAAAGATGAAGAAAAGGCTGAACCTACCTCAGTCAAGGGTAAACTAAAATCTTTTACAATAAAGTTGTGCAAATTTAGTTATTCCTAATACCTGATTTATCTTTTCTTTTTCCCTTTTTGTGTACTTTTAGAATCATCCTAATCGGCACATTGAAGTGACTGTGAACATGTTCTAAGATGGTGCCCCAGTAAACTTCATAACGTTGCCTACTGTTACATATATTTCTGAGGATTTCTTTTGTCTGGATTTTTGAAGACCATTGATTTATTAATGTTTTTTTGTTTTGGCCGGACCATCTATCGAAACGGCCAAATTTTTGTAAGTTTCAGAAGTGTTGGCCAAAAAATGTATCCAGTAGCCATCTTTTGCATTTGCAGAAGGAGACCAATGTTCTTGAGGTGATGCATCTGTTGCAGTATTTGTGATGTGTTTGGCATCAAAGCAGTATTGATATATTTGTTAGTGTTTCATCTAAATTGCACTTTTAACCCTAGCTTCAGTCCAGAGAAGTTAACAACCTTGTTATGTTCAGCTTTTCTTATTTTGGATTCTGCCTTATCATCTGAAGTATCTGAAGACTGTTTTAAATGTCATGAAACCAACAGAGAGTTGTATTTGTGTTATTTACCCATATTTTAATAAATATTTTTGCATTTTCTTCAAGCTGTAAGTTGTAAGTTAGTTAACTAACAAATGTGATTAAAAAAAACTAAAGTAATTGTATACAAATATTCAAGGTCTATTTTTACTGGGAAGTTAAGGTCAATTTTACACTAATAAAACAAGTTGTTGAAAATTTTGTAACTGTCAGATTTTTACGTACTAAGTAAGGCTTGGTAAAGGTCTACATTTAAAGTTACTATAGAAAACCATATGTTGAATTCAGGAAAATATATTATTTGTTATTATTATTATAAATTGTTTACATAATTATTATACAAAAGGTAATGGATGGATTTGAATAAAAATTCTAACCAGACATGGAGGATGGACTGGCTTAGATGTGATTAACTTGCTGCTCATCCATCTCTGAAACTAGTATTAGAACAGTAGTTTTAGTGTTTTCAAATGGCAATTTTTCTAAATTAATTTTAAACAGTACAAACTTTGGATAGCATACCAACATCTAAACCTAGTTGTGTTGAGTATTACGGTTTCTGTTAAATTTTCTATTTCATTTAGGTTATACTTTTTTCTTTTAAAGGAAAACCGGTAATTTAAAACATATTATTTTAATAATCACTTGTACTTCCATCAGGGATTGTAATTGCAAAAAAAGAAACTACATTTACATGCAGTTATAAGACAAGAAATTAACATGAGATGTCCATTTTTTTTCTCATGACATATCTCAGCTTCAAATTTTTTGTTTTAAATCTGGACAAATGTCGCATTTTGACAAACGTTTATTTATGACTTGTAGACAAATGCATCTCACTAACTAGCTGGTTTTATATGTACACACACGGGACTACTACGTCTCAGCACCGGGAGGCGTTCCACTCTAGTTTAAACCAGAACTTGCTGTACTGGGTAGACAGGAGGAAACGAAAAAAAAAAAAAAAACCTTGGCTACGTGTTAGCTACTGAGCCTTGAACATCGATCTTGCAAGAAAATTGGCTAAACAATAAACGCCACCACGGATTTTTTATGGGACAAACGTACAGGCCTCGCTGCTAAAACGGTAAGACAATATTTTGAGCTTTATGTCCTTTTTACATTAGTTATACAGTGGTTAGCTCAACAGCTAACATCGATGGCTGTGTAGCTGGCGGACGTAGCTAAGCTAAGATGGCGGTCAAATTATTTACATTAGCACGGCATGCTAACTGCTAGTACGTAGTTCGTAGGGCAGTAAAATGTCCAATCTCAAAACAAATTTTGTACACTCGGAGTTTTAAAGGTTTTATATAACCTACATTATGACAAGTTAAATGCATTGCACTAACGGCTGTTTTATAAACGGTAATGCTAATGTTGCCTGTCTAGCAGGACAGACAAACGATGGATTGTTAGCGTTATTTAGTGAGCTTGCAGTTATGTTATTCATTTTAATTTGGCTAAAAGTGCATGTAACGGCGCAGTTTTAGAGTATTCCTTGATATTACGAATATAGTTTTTTGTTTACATCTATTTAAAGCACCTTTGTGTTTACGGTTGCAGGTTGTCCATAGTTCAGTGAAATCATGCAACAGTGTTATAAACATGCATCTCCGCTGTCTGTCCACATATTTGCAGCTTGCTCCAACGTGCCTCTGCAACTGTTTTGCATTAAGGCTACTTACCTGCTTTTGGTACACATTGTAGTTAGACCGATGTGTGGTTCAAATGTTGGCTATATTCAAATCTCGGCAAGCTGTATGTTGTATGTCCGATATATCCACCATTCTTGACCTTATTTGTCAACTTTAAGCAAGCAAGAATGACTTTGATTGCAACTAATATTTTGGTTTTTGAATATGGGCAGCATGAATGTAAAGAGAGTTTAACTTTGACACTTAATGCTTAGCTGACTGCATGCTCACAGTAAGGGTCGTTTTCAAGCCTATTATTCAGTAAAATTTTGTTTTGTCTATTTCAACCTGTCTTCTTACCCAAAGATGCTGTGAGCAGTTACCTTTGTAAAACAAATGCAAACTGTTCACTGTACTTGGGTATTTGTTCACTTCAAATGCATTTATTAATTTTTGTTTAGACTTCAGTGAGTCTTTACTTGATTAACAATAATGTTTTGTCTTTCAAACAATCCACTAGATGCCTCATACCAGACGATATTCGTCTTCGGAAAGAGACAGCCGTAGCAGCTACCATGACCGGTACAGAGACAGGGGGCGAAGACATCGACACAGAAGATCACCTACTAACTCTTCTAGTAGTGACAGAGAGAGAGATCGTGACAGAAGAGGGTGGGGGCATAGACAGGAAGGAAGCTATGCACGCTCAAGGAGGTATGTCTGCATGTCATCTTATAGGAGCAATTTATTCACTTGATTGTTTGGCTATCTTTATTTAGATTACAGTGTTCACCTTTTTTGTCCTTGTTAGTCGCAGCTATGACAATCGCTCAACGGAACATCGACCATTTGATCGGAGATACTGCGAGGGATACAGACGGTTGGATCAGAGCCGAGATCGAGACCGGGACAGGGAGCCACATGGAGCAGCTGAAAGCTATTACCCACGAGACTTCTCCCCAAACATGTATGACTACCGACGTGGCCGTGAGAGAGAACGAGAACGGGATGAATCTTACCGGCGGAAAGGCAGCAGGCGTAAGCACAAACGAAGGCGGCGTAGAACCAGGTCCTATAGCCCATCCTCCTCGGTGAGTACAACCAGGCCCGAGATTGGATTTTAACTCTCCTCATCCTCTCTTTCCACCTCTTGTTTCTTTCACTCAGCTCTTCCTGTCTTTCTCTAACCATTTCTTGTTTACAGCTCGTGGACTTGGTAAGTAGTACATTCTTTATGATTTTTTTTTTTGTTTTGTTTTTCTTTTTGTTTAATTGGACTTGTTGAATTTGGCGAATTTTTTTGGCAGAACATTTTCATTCTGTTTCTCTTTTCAGTAGTATAACACTTTAAATAGTTTAGTAATGGCACAATATATAGTTTTTCCTCCCATAAATTGTTCTGTAGTTTTTCAGGTATTTTTGGAAAAAAGTAGAAAAACAAGCAGATCCTTTGTTTAGCCACTTTTGTATTTGAATAATGGTGGCCTTAAAAAGTGGAAATGTTCTACCAAACACCAGGCTAAGATTTTGATTGAAGTTGAGTTTGATTTTTGCTTGAAGTTAGCTGTATTCAGGAAAAATTCATTTATGGCTGTTTGTTTTTGTGTGGAGGTCGTTTTACCACACCTTTTTAAGATGATAAATTAAGTTAGGTGGTGAGATCAACATAGTGTAAATATTGGGATTATCTTTAGATATTTCCTACTTGAGCAAATCTGGTCCAGTCTTTTTATTTTCCATCTTTTTTTTTATTTGAAATGTCAGCCTGAAAAGTTTTGATTTAGCTCTATTACTGTCTAAATGGGTTTTTGCGTTGTTGAATGGAAATGCCAGTTGCTTCCTTGTTTGTAAGCAGCTATGGTACAAAGGTAGAGGGGGGAGCAGAGGACAACATGTGATCTTTGACTTGTTCCCTTGCACTATATCCCTATCGTTATATATTTCCTTCACGTGGTGTCATGCGTGAATCGCCCCATGACCACGAAACCCACCTACAACCACAACTACCAACACCACCCTCCTCCTCCCTCCTCATCTACCTATGCCGCCTGATGCCATGGCTGCGGCTGCCACTGAAACCCCTGTCCCCTTCGGTCGTGTTGTGACCTGCTGATGGCCGTTTGGGTGTGAAAACAGCGGAGCGACAGCCGGACGCGGGCACTGAGTGTGAGGGACGACGAGGAAGGGCACCTGATCTGTCGGAGTGGGGACGTCCTGCAAGAGAGATGTACTCACTGCCACTACTCTATCGTAACCCTTCTCCACATGAGTATTACAGCATAGAGCATTTATATGACATGGGAGTGCCTGATGATGATGCTGCCTTGCTAGAATGCTCTTCGCTCTAGCTGAAGTAGCAGGGTGGATTGCAAGAATGTTGAAGAATTTGACAGGGACTTTAGATACAGTCTGCTTTTTGTTCTAGGATTATAAGCTGTGGAGCATTTTTGTGTTTCACAGGATACTTGACTTCCCTAAATGTAGAATCCCATTCGTAGCTGTTTTTCTTTTCTGTTTCACTTTAGCTGAATAATCAGTCTTTGACTTAAGCTAGTCATTTTTGGCTACAGTGGTTTCAGAGATTGTAATGGTAAGCTCACATGCACATCCGTTATGTAGTCACTTTCATCAAGATTACTACAACCAGCACACACACTCACTTGATTTACATTTAATTTTTAAAAGGATAGTTCAGTCTTAGGGATACAATGCAACACTAATTACTTTGTGTTTTCATCCATATATATTACCCATATATTCTTTTGTGTGAAGGCAGTAACATCTTATAAAAAGAAAAAAAAAGCTTTGATTGATTTGATTGATCAATGGCTGCCAGTTGGTCATTTAAAGGGAGTGCTTAATAGTTGCCCCCTTGTTTTGTATCATAGTACCATTCATTCACTTATCATAGACTGAGAATGTTTTCAGCCTGCCAGATTGAATAGGCAGTTTTTTGAAAAGGGGATGGGCGCTAGAAATGATTCGCCTGTCTACACTTTTGCATAATGTATTTTTGCTTGAGTCCATGTCTCTAATGCTATCGTATTCTTTCTCTCCCCACTCTCCCTCTCTTCCTTTTTTCTCTCTTGTCATGTTGCAGATGAGATTGTCAACACTTTGGGTGAAGGAACCTTTGGGAGGGTGATGCAGTGTATTGATCATCGCAGGTGTGTGTGTCAGTTAAAATTGTAAAACAACTGTCAGCCTCTTGGAGTTTTACTTCCATGATCTTTTGAAAGGGAATACTTGTTTAGTTTATTATGCTTGATTTATAGTAAAAAGTGTCTTTTTTTTATGGTTGTCTTGTGCCAAATATGATTGGGATAATATTATTATACCAAGAAACAGTACTCCAGTATACTTCTGGTTTCTACATAAAAAATAACTTTTATTATTGTTTTTATAGGTTATAAATTAAAATCTTCTATCACAAAACCTTTAATTTTTTTTCTTGGTGTCTATTGGTCTAAGTGGTCCAGTTTGCCTCAGGGGCAAGCTCTGTTATATTTTAGACTTGTGTGTCTGGGTCCCCATGAAATCTAGTGTTATTTTTGACCCAATCTTCATGGAAGATTTATTGTCTTGTGGCAGGCTTAGAAATATACATCCACTTAATTTTCATTGCTCATGCCTTTGTACAAGGATAGAAATTGGTTGCTATTTGGCTAATTATAGCTTTTTCACATCAGATAGGCTGGCTACTATAAATGATATAGATATTGGGAGACCGAGAATTTTTTCATTTTTTTTTGGTGTGGGTAAGGTTTGATGTTGGTGGAAAATATTTGTTGATGATTCCATGACTGTATGTATGTCAACTGCCAGGATGCTAGCGAGGACCTAACCTTATATCATGTTAACGCTCTACATGCTGGACTGTGCATGAAGATTGAACACACTAGTGTCTTTTGTTTTCTGTCTGCTCTGGAGGTGTCTTGAAGGAATGGAACTGGAACACCTTTATTTATTTTTTTAAACACTAGAGTTGCATCTGCAGAATAAACTTTCAGGCTATAATTTCATAGGCAGTACTAAGAGAAAAGTTTACTTAATTTTATGCTCTTTAAAAAATGTATTATACTGCCTCTCTTCTCAATGTTGAGATCAAATAAACATCTTTGGATTAGCTTTCATGATCTAGCATTAGCATTTAAAATTATTCAGATGAAACAATGGCCATCAGGCAGTTTACAATACAACAAGCAGACATGTAGTGTCTCAATAAAATGTTACCGTGTGAAATAAATCCATACATTATATCCCATTCACCAAATGGCTTTTATAGTGGTACACATTTGCTTTTGCAATCTTGTCGAGTCCTCACTTTCATTATTATGTTCACAGTTTTGTTTGTTGTCTTAATGCTATTTTATGTTTTACAGAGGAGGAACCCGTGTTGCTTTGAAAATTATCAAGAATGTGGAGAAATACAAGGAAGCAGCTCGACTGGAGATCAATGTATTGGAGAAGATAAATGAAAAGGACCCAGATAACAAATTGTGAGTTCTTACTTTTTTCGTGCTGCAGTTAAATACTTTGGGCAACTTTAACTGACAAGATCAATGATTTAAACACTTTGGAGTATTAAAATTAAGTGTTGTCAACTTTTCTAGTTTTGCTCATTTTCGCAGATTTCTTTATAATATATCTTTTTTTATAAAGAAATATTATCCCAGTGTCTTACGCTTTGTCACTTTGAAACAATCTAATTTAGTTCTTGCGTTAGTTTGTGTAGTATTACTGTTGACTGATAGATCTCTGTGGAACCTCCCATGTTTTGTTTCTCTTTCAGTTTGTGTGTACAGATGTATGACTGGTTTGACTACCATGGTCATATGTGTATCTCCTTTGAGCTGCTCGCTCTGAGCACCTTTGACTTTCTGAAGGAAAACAACTACTTGCCCTACTCAATTGGTCAGGTCAGACACATGGCCTACCAAATCTGCCTTTCTGTGAAGTGTAAGTCATTTTTATGTCATGAGACATTTACAAATAACATGATTTGCTGAGAATTAGGAATGCAACTTAAAGTAAATGCACTCTAATACTCACAATGGAACCTTCTATACTTAAGTAATAGTTTTTTTTTTTTTTTTTTACTCAATGGCCTTAAAATATATCTTCAGAAAGAAACATGCTCAGTCAGTAAAGTTTCTGAAGTGATACAGATCGTTTGAGCTAGTGTCTGTGGTAAACTGCCTCTAACCACAGGAGGGCATCAGTCAAATGGTTTGTTACTGTCAACTTAGTGGCCATACAAGAGCAAGTGCTGTATGAAGAGTGGACAGATTTATAAAAAGTTGCTCTGTCTATTGCCTTGAATTTTTGCAAAGATACGATTTTTAAAAATATTTTCGAAATGTTTTAAGTTTATTAAAACATGATTCACATAAGCAGTTTTAAGTTAGTTTATTTTCAGTTGTAAAAAACTAAATTAATTGTTTTTTTTGTTATTTTCTCTCTGTAGTTCTCCATGACAATAAGTTGACCCACACAGACCTAAAACCAGAAAACATCCTATTTGTCAACTCAGATTTCACAATGTCATACAATGTAGAAAAGGTAAGAAACAGAAGACTATTAAAAAGAAATGTAAATACTTTTTTAGTATTTGTGTCTGGCAGCAAGTGGCCACCATCTTTAAGTCTTGCTCTGTCCAATATTTTTTTCACTTAAAATGAGCCTTATTTTCCCATCGTCTTCAAAATCTTTATTTAGTTAGTAGGTATTACATTTCCCTTTTAGCTTATTTTGAACTCTTGACTTGACCTGATTATGTAGCATTCACCTTGCCATGATTGGCTGCTAGATAATAGAGAAAACAATTTGAAAGCTTAATGTATTTTGCAGATTTTTACTTGTCTGGACACAGTTTGTAGGTTTCATAAACACATAAAAAGACCCATTGCACTGAAATGGTGTAGGGGTATCTCCTACAGAGAGCATGCATTAGACAAGTTATAACATGTGTTGTCTGATTTGCAGAAACGAGAAGAACGGACTGTTAAGAGCACAGCAGTCCGAGTGGTGGACTTCGGCAGTGCCACTTTTGACCATGAACACCACAGCACCATTGTATCCACACGGCATTACCGTGCCCCTGAAGTGATATTAGGTAAGATAACTGTAGGTGTAGCAGATGAGTGCATGGATATTTCTGCAAATTGAAGGCACAAATTAGCACTGAAAAGCTGTCCCGGTTTATGCAGTCACAAGTGCGTTGTTCTTACTTCACTTGAAGATTGAAGATTAGCCTCTTTAGTTCCAGTAGAAAGCAGTTTCATAGAACCTTTTGGATTAAGGACAGCGTAGAATCACCACCCTAAGTTCTGTTCAGAAAAAGCACTTGCAGAAAAATTCAGGCAATATATCCCCTCTCCCGATTCAGTTGGTGTGTCATAGACTAATCAATAGAAAAAATCAGAGGTACCTACACCAAGTTCTGATGCAGCAATCAGGTGCTGAGATAACTTGAGGCTTTTTAATGTGAGGTAAACAAATGATCACCCATGATAAGTTAAGTTCATGCTACCTTTTAGGTTCAAAATACTTTAGTGAGTAAATTAAATTGACTTTGTTTCTGCATGAAAGTTCAGTTTATTTTGGGAAATCCTATGTGGTTTTATCCAGAGTTATCCAGAGCCAAGAGTACTCGCCACACAAGACACATTTTTCCAGGTGTTGTCATGCATTTATTTCTTGTTTCATCCTTTAGAACTTGGCTGGAGTCACCCCTGTGATGTGTGGAGTATTGGCTGTATACTGTTTGAGTACTACTTAGGCTTCACCCTGTTTCAGGTACAAAATGCTGCTTCTTCCTGATAACTGAAAAACCTTGTATTAACTAATGACACATTTGTGGCTATATTTTACTTCGCAATGGCAGATGTATTGTATAACCGATTACAAGTGTACAGTCTTAAGTTCAGTTGTGTTCAGTAAAGCTTCTACCTGGTGGGAAATTAACTCCCTGCCTTTTGTGAGTGTAATTCTGCCTCTTTGAATACCATTTGTTTTCCTATTGAATCATGGTTGTCTTCTATCTTGTAGACCCATGACAACAGGGAGCATTTGGCCATGATGGAAAGAATCCTGGGACCAGTGCCCTCGAGGATGATTCGTAAGACTAGGTAATAAAACAATGTTAAAGTGCATTTGACAGAACTGAATACATTTTATGAAGTTTCAAGTTGTTTATTTGTCACAGGCACATCCAAGATGGCAGTGAAATACAGTTGTACTTTCTTCTGAGGCTGTGCACACCCACTTAACACTAAAAACACACAGGAAGTAAACTAAAAAGACATAATAAATAATATAAGTATGAATAAATATATACAATATTTACAATGGACATATGCAATATATAGACCTTTTTGATTAGTACAGTTAAAGTTACAACTGTTAAATGACAGATTAAAGAATGCCATTCACATGCATCTTCTTAAATTCTTAGGAAACAGAAGTATTTCTATCGTGGCCGTCTGGATTGGGATGAGAGCTCCTCAGCAGGGAAATATGTCAGAGAAAACTGCAAGCCCTTACGGGTAAGAGGAGTGGGCATGAGCTGGAAAGGAGTGTGATGATTAGAAGGGCCAAAAAATGAAAATGCAGCAGATGTCATAATTATAGCTTTTGTTTTGTGAGGGAGTTTTTATTTTTTTCATTTTTTACTTCCCCAGTCTGCTTTAATTTTCCTACTCAACAATTCCTGTCCTTTTTTCCCCTTCTGTTTTCCCATCAGCGATATCTGCTGTCAGAGGTGGAAGAGCACCACCAGCTATTTGACCTTATTGAAAGCATGCTGGAGTACGAGCCTTCCAAAAGGTTGGCGCTGGCTGATTCTCTCAAGCATCCTTTCTTTGAGAATGGAGGCAGTGGTGAAGCAGCAGGCAGCAAGAGCTGGGAGGGTAACCGGGACATCAGCCGGTGACCCGCAATCCTGCAAAGACCTAATGATAGAGGAGATCAAGTCCTCTCCATGTGGAGCAGCTCAACTGTTGAATGAACTGGGACTTCAGTGGTTTTCTGTCATTTGTCTTTAAAGCATGGACACCTTGACTTCCTGCTCATCCATCCTCTGACACCCACCTGTGCAGCCACAAGAGGCATGCGTTTTCGACAGAGAGACCAAAATAACCCCGAAAAAATGGAAGAAGAGTCATGATGGGTTTTTTTTCTTTCAAATGGTCACAGCCTAATTACAAGCTAAAAGGTCTTAGGTGGAAAATTGTTTATGCCTAGAGTAGCCCTCTATGCAGCTCTTGTCTTCCTTTTGACATCTCAACACTTTTCCTCCTTTCCGTCCGACTGGCCATTTTTTTCATCAGCATGTGATGAAAATAATACCCCCTCTTTAAGGAAACGTGCACTACTGCTGTCAGTTATCAGAAAACAGTTTGGGGGAAGAAATGTCTTCCAATGCTTAAGTAAAGCGCAAAGGGAGATAGAGCTTCATATGCGGTGCAAGTTCTCACCTACATACTTTTAATTATGGAGAAATGTGAGGTATTCTCTAATAAGGTCAAATCATTAAAAGTTGAATATCTCATTTCTATGAAAGTACCTCCATTGGAGACAAAAGTTTCCAGTTCTTGCTAATGTTATGTGACGACTTGCATTGCATATATTTTTCTTTTATGTATAAAAGAAACATCTCCTTTGTGAAGACTCTGACTCTTAATATTGTCATCGGTGGGTCACTCTTATTGCCAGTGAGATGATGTGATGGACACTCACACAGGCCTCTCTGTAGCCTGGCTTATTGATGAATATGTTTATGTTATGCAATGTTTTCTAAGTGTAAGTGTGTGTATGTGTGTGTGCGCGCGCGCGCGCGTAGGGTTGTGAATGGAGTGGGTGACAGGTTCATGTTTTGCTCATTAGTTTAATTGGACATTAGTTATGGAATCGTTCTCATACTTTATTTTTTTTAAACCCAGACTGCCTTTTCCATGTTTGACATCATCAGACCTGAAGTCTCCATGTTGAGATTAAGCACACAGCTCCTTTTGATGGTATTTATTTTGAATTCCAATAGGTCATAGTCCCCACTCCCCACCTGTACATTTCTTGTTTTTTTGTATGAAATTAAAGCGTATAAAAATGTATATATGTATTATTGTGTAGAATTAAAGTAATCTTGCCAAAGGCTAATGGTGCTCTCAGTAGCATTTCGGCCTTTGGTAGTTAAAGATAAATGTTCTGTCTTTAAATAATCTTGTTGTGTCTTGAGTCCATGTCTTACCTAACTGACTTAAATCTCTGCTGGGTAATTTGAATGTCTGTGATGCTTTAGTAGACGGGAGACTTAAGGCTGACTTAAGTAAAATCTTCTCTTTTGACTGTAGTTCATACAGGTATGCTATGCTAACTTAAAGATTACTTTTAAAGTTATGTTAGAAACTAATCTCTTATTTCCTCCCAAAACTAAGCCCAGATGTCACCTCATCATGCTCCAGAAAGGAACAAATGTGGATGATCTGCTGCAACAGGTGTCCAGGAAGCACTGTCATGCTGGCTTTCTCCATCTGTTGGTAGTGATCCAGTGTAGCGTTCCTTGGTTAACCCCAGTTGCTGTCCCAATTCTTTCCTGCTTAGCTCTGGTCCCCTGCTGTGCTATTTATATAGCAGACAAAATTAGGATCCTGCTGTACTACACGGCTTTGTACTAATAATATAAAACCTGTACTGTTTGTAGAAAAATTTCTTGATTGACAGATTTGGGACATGAGGGGGTCCAGTTGACCAGTGAGCTTCACTGGCTGAGTTAGTTGCCCACTTTGCTTGGGTGGTAATGTGACATTGGTTCAATACAGTCGGAGAACTTACAAATGTGATGTTTCATGACATAATTTGACGTTACTTGTACAATAAGTTTGAGTTCAAAATATGCCAGCAGAGGAATTCTTCAATTATTTTGGTAAAGTGGACCAATTGCTTAAATAGAATTAGAAAGAGTAATATTTACTTTATTAGAAATAGATTCTGAAGCTTCTAAGCAGGACTTATTGAGGAAGTTCTCTCAGTGAATCAATGAATGAATCAGTGAACCTTGTAAATGATGTCTTCAGTCAATGAAAATGGGGTAAGATCGTCTGCATGAAAGCATCACCCTTCACCTTATGTTGTTTCCACACACCCATCTGTTTACCTTCCTTTGACACTCCAAATATTCTCACCTTCCTTAATTAGCTAAAATAGTGTTACTTATAATGAAAGTATTACCTTTTAATCTAAGAGAAGTCCATATGAAGCAAAATCCTCAAGTGCAAACATTTTCCTGTTATTTCACTGGCTAAATATAAACATGCAGGTCTCTACAAGAACAGAATTGTTTTGGACTGCTGTTAATGGGATGAAGCACTCATGTGTCTTTAGCTAATCCTATTTGAAATCCAGCAAGGTCATCGGTTAAATCCTCATAAGAGCAGAAGGCAACAGAGCAAAGGTGTATACAGCAGGACTGGGAGTGATGCATCGGATGAGCATCGGGCTTTTGAAGATAGAACAAATTACTCCAAGCTGAATGCATCAGGAAGACAGAGCTCTCACAGGTTAGTCAATTCAATTCAATTCATCTTTTTGTATAGTTCAATCGTTTCTTTAAGAAATGTGATTAAATGTAATTATTCTACACTTAAAATATACATTTTGATTATTGTGGAGGTGCCTAGTCTGTAATTACAACAAGGCTAGGTAATAAAACAAACGCTATTGAAGGTTTCTATAATTGTCATACTTTGCAGATTACAAGAAATAAAGTCTCTTCTGGAACACAGCCTTGGTGAGCCAAGCCAGGACTTCAGTTGGCAGTTCCTCGTGTTGAATTTGCCACAGATGCCAACAAAGACCATCTGATTGATCTTCAAATATCTACACGCAACTAAAAGTCTGGGGATGGATTCCTTCATGTCACTGGGTGCTCCACTGAAGCAGTTCACCACATGCATGTCAGGGAAAAACACCTCGACCAAGAGAGTGACCAAGAAGAGCCAGTCTGTCCGCAGAAGCAGCTTCACCCGCAGAAAGAGCGTCGGTAGAAGGAGAAGCCTTCCTTGCAACAGCCAGAAAGTCCCAGACTCCTGGCTCAGGGTTTACCAGGATGAATTGAAAAGAGAGAGGTATGGGGAAAAAAAACGATCTGAAACTGATGTTTTGAAAAGATTTTTTCTCATCCTTGTTTAAGTTAGGATTTCTTTACAATGAAATGTTAACTTTTATTTGTTTACTATAATTATCAGTCATTTGAACTAATTTAAGATTTTAAACTACAAGTAACTGTCTTGTCATCCAGCTGAGACTCAGACTTGGCTTAATGAGGATAAGGCTTTTCATCACATGAATAAGCTACTTGCCCATGTGCCATGCCTAATGTTGCTTTGTGCTCTTTGCCAAAGGAAACGTCAGCAGGCCATGCTGGCTAAGAAAAATGCTGAAAGGACTGTTAGAAGTACTCACTTCAGGAGCCACCACTGCCTCCCAAGGGTGAGTGAACAGTTCAAATGAGACTTGGAAGTGTTTTGCTTGTCCACAACATTCAGTCACCACCTTCTCTTCTACCTGCAGCACACCAACGCTGCCAGGAAACCAGCTCCAGTGAAGGACGATTCTTTCTTTGGAGCCTTTCAGGGTCTCAGTCTAGACGGATTGATGGGAGGCACAGGTGGATCTCCTGCTGTTGCTGCTTCTGCTGCAGGGGGAGATCAGTGCATAGTCATGTGAGCTGAGGTACTTGAGGACAGTTAAATACTGAAGGCTTTCCGTCAAAGGAAACATAAAGAGATGTGATCTGAATTGAAAATGACTGATTATCACCTTGCAATGCAGGAACGGAGGAAGGAAACCGTATGAATGTATTATTTTGTCTGACATTATTGCATGTTTAATCTGTTTTTTTGTATTTACATAAATCTTTGTGCTGCTTCTTTTCACTTATTTCACTCATTTTCCTGATATTAAAATTGTGCAACACCTTCCTGCCTTGATTTTGATATGTTCATTTAAGTTCATTTGATTTTGTTAAACTGATTGAAATCCAGAGTAGAAACTAAAGCAGGCAAGTTTTTTATTGAGTTTTTTTCCCCATGCAAGCTAAATGATAAATGCTGTACAAACACAAACTGCTGATTTCATTTGAAATAAGCAGAAATATTCTGGCATTTACACACGAAATGCAAAACTTGCATCCTTGCTATTGGCCCAGAACAAAATGGTTAACATTACAATTTGTTACTGATAACACAATTTCTGGCTCCAACGGCATATATTTGTGTATTATTATTTTAAAATAGCTTCTCACAAAACTATTTAACCTCCCAGATTTTTAGCTGTACCTTTCTATTCAGCTTTTCTATCAATTACACTACTTTGCTCTGCTTTGTAGATCACAGTAAAATAGGCTCTTTAAGAACAGTTTTATTTGTTAAAAAAAAAGAAAAAGAAAGACAAGCCACATATTTCCTCTCAGTTACATAAATGGAAGATGTATCATATCTTTCTCACACAATGAAGGTTCTATGTCTGGCTCCAAATCACAAATATGTACATTAAAAAAAACAAGTACAAAACTACATTTGTCTGGATAAAGAAGCTGTCATATGATGCATATCCTGATGACTGTGATGACAGTGACACAGCTGACAAACAAGGTGAGGATACACAGAACAGAAAATTTTATTTTTTCCAACAGTGAATTTTGATCTAGTAAAGTCCTATTTTCCAGCATCATTCCCTCTGTTCCATCTTGACTTTGGGAGGCTTGAGGAAGGACCTGTTCTTTTTCTCCTTGGTCTTGCCTTTAGCCTGAAAATTTCTCCAACTATCCACCCTCCCATCTCTTGTTTCCTGGAAAACATTACAATGAAATGACCCTTTAAGAAATGCCAAAAGCAACAGTCAATGTAGTAAACAGTCAATTAAGTAACCACAGTCAGGGAAGAACGCACTTCAAAGTTTTTCTGCCATTCTCTGTCCCGTTTAGCTTTCTCAGCTGCCTCGATTTCTTCCTCCCGTGCCCTTTTCCTGTTGAATTAAGCATTTCCAAAACAAATTTATTAGGACTCAAAAAAACAACTTAATTAAGTCACACACACAACAACCAGGTTGGAAATAGGATTGTAAAGAGAAGGAACATTTCAGGTAAATTTCCGGAAACTTTCCATGGGAAGTTAAGCTGGGGAATTTTGGAAATATCCCAAAGTGGAAACTTTTTACAGGAATAATGGGATTTATGGGAATTATGGGAATTTATGGAAATTATTAGGAATTTATGATAATTAACTGGAATTTGGGGAAAATCGGTCAAACACTGTATCACATCAGAACATAAATATCAAGATTTCATTTAGTCATAAGTAGACATCCATGCAAAATAAAACCATTAGAAAAACATGACATTTTAAAAGATTTATTTCAAAATAGAACTTTAAAACTTTATTTCTTGGACTGAACAATCAGTTCTTTCATTAAACAACAACAAAAAAGAATGTTGAGTAAAATATTACTCATCCTCCACACCTCAGTACTCCAGGATTGAAGAAATAATCAGTGCATGTGATAGAGGAATG
>JAOXYM010000018.1:18752252-18783847 GCA_028567055.1 Leptatherina wallacei
ACACTAATGGTAAAAGAACAGCCAGACTAACTAACAGAAGCAATCAAAGAAACAAAACCTAACTGCTCTAACTTACCAAAACAAAAACCACCCTGTAACAGCACGACTAATTACACCAAACTAAAACACGAGAAAAGCAAAGTAACAAACCCAATCCCATAACCAGTTAATGATATAAACACAAAATAAAGCAAAAGATTTCACAAACTCAAAACTAGACCAAAATAGGTCAAACACAAAACAATCTAAAGCCAAGTTTATCACAAATAATCACTACAAAGTCTCTACGGCAAGCGCAAGCTGCAACAACACTCTACAGAACACAGCTGCTCATGATCAGTGAAGTCCTGAGCCTTTTATCCTGGGCGGAGGGGAAGTGGAGATGATTGGGCCGGAGGGCAGCGAATCCAGAAGCAGATTGTGGAGGTGTGGTGGTGGAGGACGAATCCCAGCCGGGCAACGGAACAGGTTGATTTGCATATGGAATTGATACTGATTAGGCAAATGAGTGACAGCCGTAACAATAAATATATATATACTGTAGAAAAACATAGGTTAGGGTTGAATACATACATATATTATGTGTTTCTTTGAGTCATGATTTTTCTTTATTTCAAACTCATCTGGCATTATTGTAGGCTTTATTATAGGCTCTGTCAAGGTGCAAAATATCTTTTAGCATACCTGCTAAAGACTGTCATTAGCCTTCACAGGTCCAGCCAGCCCCTGGAGTTTGCATGTCATGTAAAAGCAGTAATACACCCTAGGAAAGCATTCTCAAGAGTGTGTTGGCATTTCACTATGACGCACAAGCACAGCTGTAATCCACCACACCTGGTTTCTTGCTATTCTGAGGTAAATGAGCCACAAAAGAGCGAGGTCCTTTTGTTTCCTTTAATCTCACTGCTTCATTTCCCCTAAACAGAAGGGAAAATGCAAGAAAAGTTTCTTATTTGAAGTCAGTGAAAGACCATTTGTGATATACATTCTCTATTCATTCCTGCTCCCTGAACTGCTTACCTGATTAAAATGTTATAGCCTTAAATATAGAATCACTTTGAAAAAAGTTTCTACCATCAGTAACGGATAAACCAGTGCTTTGAGCATCTCTTGCTTTTGGGATCTGTTACGCTCTGGAAGACAGAGCTAAAGGACAAGCTGTACTACAGCTGGAAACAATGGATGTAGCAAATCTCCAGAGCTGAAGTTTTGTTCTCCATTAACCACTTGAATTCACATGTGACAAACAGCGCAACTTAGCTTCAATTCAAATGATCTAAAAACTATTGGAAAAGGGATGAGGTCTGTGATGGGTTTCAAATGCTTTATTTTGGATCTGTTGAAAAATAATATTGTAAACATAAAACTGCTAATAATATGATATAGTGTGAATGTTTGAAATGACAGAGGTGTCTTACAATATAACACAATTCAATACACCAATGCTCCAAAAGCTGTAATATTACTATATTTATTGCAAAAATAAAATAAAATAAAAATCTTATCACATAATCTTTATTCGATGCTGTTTGCTTAATTATCATGGGAGTTAACTATTCAAGTTCCATTTCTCTGAGCACTGTAACCTTATAATACAATCTCATGAAGAAAATGTATGTTGCAAAGCTCCAGACTTCCTGACATACTGAGGCACCATACCTGCATATAAATTACATGGTATTACATAGCAGTATGCAGACATGAAGTGAAAGAGTTGGTGTTACTTGTGCCCTGCTCTACAATATTGTCACAGGTCGCAGGGATACTAATGGATTGATGAATCCATGAAACAACTGCTTAATTGTGAAACAATTTCTGTAATAATTACATTATCTTTCCAGTTTCTCAGATAAAATGTAACCTCTCAGTGTTGAACAAATGAGAAAAGACCACTGCTGGTATCATTCACGGGCTCACATTTTTAAATTCTTTTGTTAATTGATACAACAATGTATAACCTGCAGAGAGCTGTCTGTCAGGAATGAGATGCAATGTTTTGCTTATTCATTGTTATTGATATTATCCTCAAGATAAGACATGTTTTATACCCTTCCCTGTGAACTCAGAGCACACTGAAAGTAACAGATCTGTAAAACATCTTTCCTTATATCTAATTTCAGGGACATCACCTTTAAGAAACCTTTAAGGAGTTTAAAGAGCTTCTCCTCTTTTACCGTTTTGAAGATGAACATTTCCAGTTTCTATAGCAACAGACCTCAATTAAAGTACAGGCTCAGTTTTGCTGTTAGCCATCTTGGTGCTAATTGATACTTGGTTTCCTGTCATGTGGAGTTTGAGATGAGATTCAGGGGATTTTGTGTGTGCTTGAGGATAGAGAAAGTGTTGTCCTTGACGGCTTTGGGGTGTTATTAGCTTTGGAAATTTGTCTTTTACATCCACACACACAGGGACAGACATTGCATCTACTATCTAATTACTGTGGTAATTGGCTCATTGGTTAAGAGAGGTTGTATTTTCATGCAGTGGATATTAAAAAATATGCAGTTTTCTCTGTCTGTTGTTAACCATGTAGTAAAAACTGGCATGCATGAAATGCATTATGTGGCTGTTTAGTATGTGTGTAACTTTTAAGTCTATTTCTTTATCTACTTATTGGAAAGGTAAAGCAAAGAATTTGGACAGAAATGTTAACGTTAGATGCATCATACAATGACTACAGCTACAAGCTCATTCACATCTGCAGTTAGCATTTAAAAGTGATTTTTAGTGAAATTATGCTACACAAATAAAGCTAAACTGAAGCAGTCCTTTGGCAGGTCAAAAGACACCTCACCTACACTATATTGTGAAAAAAAGAACTAAAGCACATAAAAAATAGAGAACACAGGGCACGAACAATTGGAATGACTATATGTATATAAAGTCATATATTCAAGAAGTATGCTTCTCAAGCAAAACAAAAAACCACCAGGAGGTCAGTAAGTGCAGAAGTAAATGATAAGTAGACTTTTTAACTTGGTTTTGTAAATGTTAATAGAGCTGGAACCCATGCCATCAGCAGGGAAGCCAATTATTGGATTATCCTGATTTATTAAAGAAATTGTTGCAAATAAAATCTCAATCTTGTGGAAGACAAAACACCAAAACAGAAACATATGACTTTTTAAAATCCCAAAAACCAAACACGATTTGGTTTGTAGAAGTTTGACAATAGTCCATAATTCTTAACTCTTAGGTAACTGTTTTTTTTCCAGTCACAATATCAGTGTTTTCTCTTTCAATAAGAATATGTACATCAGCAGGTTGTACCATCATCTTTTGTACCACATGTCTTTTTAAAATAATACTAATATTGATAAGTGAGATTATATAAACCAACTTAAAACAGTACGTAATTCTTTCCTAGGAGAACTTTTGTGATGGTGATAGTGTGAATCAAGACAAATCAGTGGTGCAGGCAGCAATCTGAGTCATCTGCTATTAGGTATCACCAAAATGAGCCAAGACTTTCCCTGTTTTTTTTTAAGTATTTTTTTTTACACCTTCCTGCTCATTTTTCTGACTATCCATCATCTTGCTCACTGATTACGACAATCAGAAGCTCACCACATGAAAGAAATAGAAACAAGGGGCCACACTGCTCACAAGCTGCAGCACTGTCTATGTTAGTCCCCTGAATCATCTCCATTAGCAGACCGCGTAGATATTCACACTGATGACTTGTGGCGAGAAAATAAATTAGCACAAAATGTTCCACGAAACAAAGAATTATTAAGAAACCACAAGAATATGATGTGCATCATGTGATGCTGTAGCAGACATTAAAATGCAGTGAAAATGACACCTATGGTGAAGCACCATTTGCTCAGAGGCTGGTCTGCTCTCCATGTGACCTCATGAAATGAGCAGTGCTATACAAATGCATAATGTAAAGCTACATTTGCTTATATCCTGCAGCAAAATTATGGTGCACTGGTTCAATTAAAACAAAGAGCAAGAGCTGAGTACGGAGAAAGCAGAGAAGCAATACTGAAGACAAAACACCCAGAACTTCATTTGAGCTGTTAAGCATTTTCTATATTTAAGTATGATCCTGGCCCGTGTCAGATTTGTTTTCTGATTAATCTGCTTCACAAACAGTTTATTTCTTTGTGATGATTTGTCTCTCTGAGAAGCATGGAAATAGAACTGAGAATTGCCCTTTCATCATCTTAAAAGATTGCTGTTTTATGTACCTGCTTGTCATGTCTATATTTAGAGAGTGAAAAGTTTGCCAGAGGCTTTAACATGGCAGGAGTTTGAAATATTCTCTGTTTGTACCTACTGCAGCATTCTCTCTTAGATATTTGACTTGTGAACGTTTATTTTTAGGTGCCAGTTACTTAAGGTTTTAGAAATAGCTGTCAAAATACCAATTTTTGAGGGAGAGCTTGTTTGTTTAGCTTCTCTGAACCGGATTAAAAAGACAAAGAAATCAGCTAATAATCAAATACCACATGATTTCACATTATGGTAGGGTTGCTGGTTCATTCTCCAACTCGTGTCCAAATACCCTTAAGCTTAATACCAAACCCCACTGCGCAGCGCTTTATAAGTCACTTTGGATGAAAACGTTTGCTAAATTAATAGACTCTGCACATTGGATTTCATAATATAGATTTTGTTTTTATTAGAAATAAGTCACATTCATTTTGTGCTGTGAAAACTGTACATTCACAGGAGGTAAAACAAAACATAAGAAACAACATTGTGACAAGAAAATACAAATGGGTATTCAATACAAATAACTCGAGGTATGATTCGGGTGAAGGGACGGGGGAATTGGCTGGTAGTACATACTGTTGAGTTACAGTAACACATTGTTACAGAAGACATGAGGTTCTATTACCCATCGCTACAGAGCTGAGAGTAATAACAAGTATCCTGAAGCACAGTTAGGAGATAATCATAGGCTAACATTCATTCTATATAATGTTTGCTTTATAGTAGTACAATTATCTACCTGTCACAGGGATCTCCAAATATGGAGTCCTCTGTGAACAAATCTCTAATGAATAAATTCCTTGAATTACTAATTCAGATTTGTTCTACAATATTCTCATAAAGCATCTATGTGCTTTGTAAATATGAGGAAGATGGTACAAAAGTTTTGAAATATCTGTAAGAAAAATCTCTGCCTAAATCATAGTATCAGTCTTGCTTGAGCATCAAGCGCCCATCATATTGCACTATTTTACACTGATGGCAGAAAACACAAATGTGTTGAAGTCTTGAGGACCTGACGCTGCCAATAAAAGTCAAATCAGCGCCAGGAACCTCTGCTCAGTCCAAGAGTCCTGCAAGGCTGAGAAACAAACAAAAGGGCGATGATGAAAGGCTGCACTGACCCCCTAGAATCCACATGTGCGACTTGGAAGAGCCTGCATCTTGTGCCAGGTGAGAGGAGATGGCGAAAGACCGTCTCTTCACATTTCCATCCAGCGTTTTCCAGATTGCACTGCTCTTCCTTTGTAAGAGTCTGTGTTCATCCTTGTGCTGGTCATTGGTATCGATACTTGAGAAACCAGGAAATACTGATTAATCAACCATTTTACTCCATCACCACTCAGTATGTTTGTCCCGATGCAGTTCTGGGCTCAGAACACATTATGGATGCATTGAATCCTTTTGTTTTAGGAGCATAATGTTGCAAGTCATGGTACAAAAAATAATATCTTGAGCTTGACATGAGGGGTAGTAAAAATAAAAATATAGTCTTCACAATTAATAATGACAATAACAATGCTTATTATAACACTGGCAATAATCACTGAATTAATCATAAACATGGTGAAAACAATAGTGAAAAACACTTTTGGGATGATTCAGCTCCAGTGAAGGACTTATATCCTCAGCAAAGTTAAATTTTTAGCTCTGGAGTGGTAGCTCTATGTGTAAAGCAGAAATAACAAACACAGACAGCCTAAATAAAATAAGAATAAAAATAAAAAATCACTGCACAAAACTAAAATGTGTGTGCCCATCTACCAAAGTGCACAGTACTGGAGCATGAAACTGGTCCCTTATGCTCTTTGCCTTGTCTTGTTGGAAGGTAATTTGGCCGCAAGATCTGCCAAGAGTTCCGGCTGTACCCCCCCAAGAAGCAGGGAGGGCACGCCGTTTCAATGTTAGTAAATTTTTCTCCAAAGTTGAGTTGAAGGAAAAAAAGAAGCACAGACATGTCGACCACATCTTCTGAAACCCAAGCTGCAGGGTTCAGGAAACTCCCAGTGAGGCGTTAATGGAGCCACAGACAGTCCCGGTCCATGGACTCCGCTGATTGCTCCACTAACCCTTCTGACCTTTAGAGCACTCTGATAAGAGTCCACACTGATAAGCTACATTAAACATCCCATCACTATTACCTCCACTCCATCACTCCTTCTCCCTCATTCCACTCTGCTCTGGCTGAGGGTTTGAAGACATTGATTCTGGGACCTACATTCTCATTTTCTCCCTTTTTTGGCTTCCTCTACTTTATCCATAAAGGATTCCTTTCCCAAACCGAAAAAGGTGACTGAGGTGAAATCAGGTGGCTTCGCTAGCCCCCATCCTCCTCCTCAGACCTCTGTTTGTAGGTCGATAATGTCCTGGCCCACTAGGGGAATGGTGGTGCTTGTCTTCTCCCACTCCACAGAGTGTAACTCCAGAGGTGAGGCAGCTAGGGGCTCTAGGTCTTTACGCACCCATGCAGGGGGTGACTGTGGGATTCCCCGGACTCCCTCCCATGGCCTCTCCAGAGGAGCCTGCTGTTTGTCCTGTTGAACAACAAAGAGAAGACGGTTTAGCATTGGTGTCACTCATCAGCCCAGAGCAATTCCTGATTTAATCAAAAATGAAATGAGCTTCATCAAAGGTGGTTTTCGAATGATGAGAATCATTCTGCCATTTGGGAAAATTACTCCTCCTTGAGGTACGTGTATTAGTAATATAATTTGAAGGTGTGTCTTGTCTATGGGCTATAAGTTTTGAGATTGTGAGGTTGTATATAAACACTCACGCTGTGGTTCGTTTTGTCACTTCCTCCTGATGACACACTCCATCTCACAGACTGTAAGAAGGAAGGAAGAAAATACATCCTTATTCATATGACCTCAAGGTGCTGACAACCATAGTTCAATACACTATGTTGTACATTCGTTTTTAAGGCCATTTCACATCAGAGAATCTTTATTTCAATGGTATCATTCTCTCTGATATTCATTCTTTTTTTCTTTTCTTTGTTCTGCATCTCAATCAATGAATGTCAGTGGAAATGGATGATGAATGTGGTGTCACAATGATTTACCTTGCTATCAGAGGCAGGAGACTCTCTGTCCTTCTCAGCGTGATGTAACTTCCTGTTAAGGTCCTGGAACATGTTCTGGTGGCGTTTCTTAGTGTGCATTATTTTCTAAAGAAGACAAAAAAAGATTCTCAAAATTAGTGCTTGCTGAGATGCATGTAGTAAACATCAACATATGGTTTATCATTTCAGAGATGGTAACTGAACAATATTTACCTCAAAGTCCAACTCTGCATAACGGGACTTCTGTCGCTGCAAAGAAAAGGGGAGACAAAAAAATGACTTAGTTTTAGATACATGTAAATAACACTGTAAAAGAATGGATGAAACAACCATTTCATGTCTTCTTACCTCCAAGGAGCTCATGGATAGGGTGGAGATGGTCTCACTCTTGGACATCATGGAGTTCATAGACTCAAAGGTGTTCTCCAAGCTGCTATGGGTGATGTGAGACTCGCTGGACATATTGTGGATATTCTGGATGGGCGAGTCTCTCTCTGAATATGACATGCTGACTTGATCGGGATGGATCGACTTCATCCCGAATGCTGCCTGGGGCTCAGCGAAGGGCCCGCCAAGGTGCATGAGTCTGGCCTGTGGCAGCTGCTCCACGCCAATGTTGTACTTTGTTGGGTCATCTTTAGGCTTTGACCTCAGGGTGGAGGTAGTGTTGGGCATGAGAACATAGCCGCTGCCATCAGAGATGCTGCCCTCAGCCTGAACCTGAGCTAGGTCCGCATCCAGTTGCTGGAAAAGCTCCCCCTCACAGACGTACACGGGTTTCCCACAAGATGGGTCGACTCCTCCTGCCAGTCGGCTTTTCTCTCTTTTCAGGGTGAGGGTGTGGCTGGAGTACTCGGGAACTGCCTGCATGTGACTGCTCTTCGATGGCAGGGTGTGGAAGTTGGAGCCCATGGGAAGAGGCAGCTGAGGAGGAGGCATCTTCTCTTCAGAGGAGCTCTTCATTCCTTTGAAAGAAAAATCATAGGAGAGGGGTTAAAAATGATTAAAGATTTGGCTCAGTAAATACATCCTCTTTTTATGCAAGATGTTTTAAGTGCAAGGGCCACAGAAATTGAAATGCAAATGGAAAAATGGTTAAGGGCAAGAGGGAGAAGTTTCTGTGAAAGAGGTTTACCTTGTCTGCTTGAATCTCCATCCTTTTCATTATCAGACTGCTGATAAAAGAACAAAAACATTCTATCAGTGCTTAATGCATGCATATATTCATTAAGGGACAAATGTAAGAAGCACTCAAGACATTAAAAGGCAATAAGCCAAGAAATTTACCATAAGCTGAGGATGGCCATTGTGAAGGGAACTGCCAGAGTCTCCATTTCCATCATCCTTGCGGTCAACTACTCTGCACTTTACAGCGTCTTGAACCTAATGGATGAACAGAGAATTCAAAACACTGTCAACTATTTTCTTTCCCAAATAACCTGATAGAACACAACCAAATCAGCTTTTCTTTTAATTATAATTCCTTTTATTGAATGTTTTCTAATTGCCTTTCTCACCTCTCTGCGCAGGATGCAGTGCACCATGACAATGATGAAACCTTCCAGAGAATCGAAAACGGCAAACAGGATTTGAAAGAGAGCTGATCGGCGGTCTGTGATGGCCAGAACAGCAGACATCCAGGTGAGGGCCAAGAGAGGCAGAACCACGCAGGAGCTCCACAGTGATGCCCTGCAGGGTAAAAACAAACAACGGATTAGTTTCAACTCCTGTTTGATTGTGAAGCTCAATATTAAAGCGCATCATCAATAAACTTGTAACGGCACTGATGAGGGTGATAAGCACACTACTCTAGCGTGTGGTGAAGATCAATAACACCTACCCAGCTCTCTCCTTTAGTTTCACATCGGTGATGCCGTCCTTGGATACAAGCTTGTTGAAGACTAGAATACCAATGACCATATTCACCTGTTTAAAAAAAAAAACATTGGATGAGAGATTGTAATGGGTAATGCATTTAGAAAGAGACTATCTACCCTGATGGGATGGACATCAAAGTCAGAATACGTACCAAGACAACGGCTGCAGCTGGGCCAACGAAGGAGTAAAGGAGTCCACCCTCAAGAGACAGCCAGCAGCTAAAGAGAGAGGAGGAAGGATGATGTTAATTCTAAAGCAAATGGATTTTAGAAATCAATGCAGAGAAAATTTTTTTATGCAAAAATAGAAAGCTGAGACTGGACTTACTAGTTGACAGTGCCGTATCCCTTAGCTTTAGTGAAACCAACAGAAACAGCAACAACGAGAGCAGGAAGGCCTACAAGACAGCATAAATGCATTGAAATTAGAGCCAAGGAGATACATAAGCTATGAAGAAAAGCTTATGCAGCAAAGCTGAAAAAAAAGGCACATTTATACACATGTCCTCTTACCCCAGCCTAAGCACAAGAAGCGCTTGCGGATGATGCGGTTGCGCAGACGACCAGTGACAGCCATGTAGGACTGCCAAGCTTCTGTCAGCACCCAGCAGAAAGAGGAGAGGAAGAAGAAGTGGAGGAAGGCAGCTACAAGAGTGCACACCACCTGCAGGATCAAAGATGAAGGAGACAGGGCTCAGATAAGAAGTCTGTGTAAGCAACACTGCTAAGTATCCAAGAGTTTGAGATAAGTTTAAAATAAAGCTTTGGGATACATAGAAGAGTGGCTTACCTTGTTTCGAGCCTGAGTTTGTCCGACAAGAATGAGGGCATTGGAGCAAATAATGGAAAGGCAGAAGTTGATGAGGATAACAGAGCGCTCTGAGCGAATGTACCTGAAGATTTGAAAAGGGAGAGGACATTAGGGGTTAGCAAGGACAGGGAGGAGAGACCGAATACCATATCATATAATATTAAAGGCTAACATAGCTGAACTTTGCTCGTAGGGTTACTTACTTCCACACGGAGACATAGATGATGATGAGGAGCAGCAGGGTGAGAGAAGAGACCCCACAGCCAACGATGAGAGTCACGGACGGGAGCAGTGTCTTGTCCATGATCTGCAGAGGAAAGACAAGACCAAACATGCCTTTTAGAAATGATTACAAACACAAAGACAATAATGCAGAGGGCAAACCAGAAATGGGAACCACACAAAGCACACACAACAAAGAATAGGCCGCTGGGTGTGCTCTATCTGGAAGAGCAGACAGCTCCCTGTAGGCTAACAGCTGAATGGCACAATCAGGCCACGGCTGAGGCAAGGTGACCCCAAGGTGAACATGTCAAAAAGATGGAACGGCCATCTAACCAACGCTCACTGCATTTCTCCATTGAGCTTTTGTGTCAGCAAATGAGGTGAGAAGGATACACTGCTGTATTCAGCCATTTGTTATAGCTGCTACCGTGAGTTTCTCATCACTGTCAGCCATGTTGCGCTCCTCTTTTTTCTCCTCGTTTGATATTTTCTCACTATTTTGGTGCATTTGTGCCAACTAGCAGCTCTTTGTAGAGCCCTGGAGGGGGGGCAGGTGGACCATTATCACCTGTGCATTAATCTGCTGCCACCTGCCCTTCTGATCTTTGACAGCAGCTTAGTGCCTGCTGCTGCCAGCGGCGGTGACCGCCCCATGTTTCAAACAGCCCTGGCACCAAACGTGTGGTGGATTAAACAGAGGAGGATTTTTTTTATTGTCTTCTTTGCTGCTCATTCCTCCAGAGGGCTAGTAGGTCACTGCTGCACATACAAATCTGAGCTCATTGAGAGTTCACAGAAGCCTCGCTGCTTGGCTACACCTAGAGATAACAGTTGGTTTTCACTGCTTCTATAATCCTTGTCTGTCTCACACCTCACACCTGCTCTCACGGTTTTAACGAGGCTTTGAGTTAATCTAACACCCCTGATCAAGTTGTCATTGCCACATTGGCTGAGCAGGGTAGGTATATCTCCAAAAAGTGAGTAAGAAAATGCTTTTGATATAATAAATCTGTAGGGCACAAATTGGCACTATTAGAGGGGAAGGAAATAGATGTTGCTTTGACCTTCAGTTGATTCATGACTGTGTTACATTTTTGTAAGGTGGGAGTAAGATACCTCCACCCAATTCAAACCATACAGTACTTAGCCTTGAATGATTCTACCTCTCCATCATAATATGTGCTCCACATAGGCCTTTCTGAATCAAAGCACAGATGGTGAAGTCCAGCTCATGGCAGCCAAGAGTCTAATGTAGTGTGGCAAATTTGTTTTAAAATCGACATCAGAAGTGCCCCCAAACAGATGGCAGAGAGCAGAGTGGTAAAGTTGTCCTATTGCCTTGGCTTTTACTGAATCTGGGGTATAACACAGTTGATACAGTATGTCCTGTTCCCTCTTCTCTCAGTCTTTGTATCTGGGTCGAATCTTGTTCCGTGGGCCAGTAAGCAAGATTCAGACAGCCAGTTTGACCTAAATATGAAGCATGTCTTCTGGCTGTCCTTGACCAAATCACATATGTTCGTTTTAAACAAATCTTTAATAGATAAAGAAATGAAAATAAAGAAGTGCAGAGAAATCCCTATTTTCAACTGCAGTCAAGGGCATCTACTGTTCTAAGTGGGTGGACCATTATGCTTCCAGCACATGAGACCACATCAAATCAGAGCTGACACACTGCAGCATTTAGCTTTTTTCTTACATCTCCTTCCCCCTCTCAATTTCTGCCTCTCTATTCTCACTGGTGTTCCTCATGCCGTTCCCTCGAAGACATTATTGAAAATGTCTACAGCACACATCAAAGGATAGATGTAGAGGCAGGCGAGGGGGAAGAGGGGAGGAACCATCAGAGCATGACCAGACGTCTGTCTCTCATTGGTCCGCCTCTCTGGCATTTTAAGTCTTGCTGCTGTGGCCAAAGGAGAAGGAGAAGAAGGAGGAGCAGGGGTGTATGTGATCCAGAATTCAGAAATATTGGCAGGCTAAATGATTGGCTCTGCTGCCTTTTTACTGTTGCAGGGGGGGTCCTGCTGTTTGCACTGGCAACAGCAAGACAAATCATCTGTGAGATGTAAACAACAGGTTTGAGGGGAAAAGGAAAAGTCTGAGTGGGTTTAAGAGCAGAAAAACACTGCAGTCCTAATTCATGATGTTTTTTTTTTTGCTCCCGCCAGAACAATGAATAGAGATTAATAAAAGGTACCCATTTAAGCAAATCACGTCTTCAAAGTAGTCATCTGTTGATCAGATTTCAACTGTGATGGACAGATATTTTCCTCTTTTCCTCTGTCCTTTGGGAAATTGTTGAGAGGAAAAGGGGCTTTGTGTTTTTCTCGCTAAGGATCTCAGTTATCAAAAATTACACAGACCGAGTTTGCGCTGCAGAAGCCGTTACCAAGGCAACTGGACGACCAGCAGCTTCGGAGACTGCACAGTCTATAGGGAAAAATCCTACATTGTTTTTGCGCATGAAAAGGAGCGATGCATTATGATACATTCTGGTAATCATAGCACGAAGCATGCAAGCTCTTTTTCACAAACTCCGTATTAAAAAAAGATACAATAGCAGAAATTAAATAAAATTTGAACGAAAAGTCATTTTTGTGAGATAGCCTAATTAGGTAATATTTTGGGGTCCACGTCCATTCATTTTTTTTCTTTTTTGCAAGAGACCATACAATATTTCTCAGTGCTGCAATAGCCTAAAGCAATTAGAGAATTATGATGATGTCTGTAAAAAGAAAAAAAAGCTTCATCAGATTACTAAGCGATCGTATAATCGACGAGGCAATATGAATTTTGCAAGGCTTTAATTTGAGGATCTAAATGTAACGAATCAACATGTTGGAAAAGAATATAGGCAGGCTGCGATTCTCCGATCGGCAGCACCTGCACGGAGACAAAGAGCGCTACAGATAAGCCTTCGAAAACAACAAGTCGTTTTTGTTCCCATTGCACCGCATTTATACGCATACTGCAGGAAACATTTAACATGGATAGTTTGGGTGAAAAACAAGCATATTCTATGAATATACAGATGACTTACCGAGTCGAAGTTGATGCGCGCTAAGATGGCGAAGGTGGAGAGGCTGTCACACACGCATTTGGTTCTGTGTGAATGAACGGGCACAGCTCTGCAGCTCCGAGCAGACCAAGATCCAAGCAGAGAGGAGCTGCACAGGGGAAGTGAGGGAAAGACAGTTTTGGGTTAGAAGAGGAGAGATCTGACAAGTCTCTCATGAATGTGTCTTAAGGGATTTTTGATGAAAAAAAAAATCAGTTGAAAGTGATATAGCCTATATATATATATATAAATATAAGAATAAATTACATTTTCTATTATAGATGGTCATTTGCATCTCAGGATTAATTTTGATATCGACTTTTTATGTAAACCATGAATAACAAAGTCATCATAAGCATAATCTGTACTTCTTCATGTTATGCACACTTTTTTCCTCAAAAGATATGAGAGTATTGGTAAGACCTGTCCTGCTAAGGGCCAAAGGATTGCATGTTCCCTACAGAAGGTTAAATACATGACTGCATTATGAATTTTGATTATTTCATCCTTTTGAGAAAACCACAAAAACTGCACTTATGTATTGAAGCAGTAGATGCTTCAAGAGGAGCACCCTCAGGCTCTGACTGACTTGTGAATACAGGGGTGCATCATTGCCAACAGGTCGACCCTGGTTCAGGGTGTGATAGGAAGACAGCCCTGGGGCATAGTCATCATGACAGTTAACTGGAATGACATAAGCTTATCTGCTCAGTGTAGCATGTGCTGTGTTGTATGTATAAAGCAGGCTTTATAGAGCATCAGTGGCTGTGTTACTGTCATAAAAAGCTGCAGATCATTTCTATCTGTAATCGCCACTGTAATGGACTGCTTCCTGTGATTTGAGTGCTTTCAAATATATGCAACCCTGCAAGTAAACACTGACCAAAAACTCTGCAGTAAGCCAGACTCAGTGCCATTTTCCCTGCTCCAATCCTTCCATTAATCACATCCGCTATCTAAAAATGAATCTAATTTGACTGAAGGCACACCATCCTCCCTTGGAAAGTATATGAGTAATTATATTTTCTCTATCAATTCAGCTTGCACTCTGCTTTTTATGTGGACAGGTGCGGTGGGTGCGTGCAGGTGCATTTTTATTTCTTAGTGGCTCAAAATGCATATAGTATACTGTTTCCTTTATGGAGGAGGGATTGTAGTGGATCTGGGGCTGACTGGCCCAGACCAAGTCGGACTAAATGTATCTTTATAAACCCTTATTGTCATTCAAAATATTGATTGCTATGACCATAAATGAGAGGTAAGGGAGAAAGAGCTTGTACTCCTTTTAGACTGATACTTTGGGGTGTGACCTAAATGGTTATGATTAATTTATGCTAGTTTTCATAATAAGGTTATAGGTTCTGCCTGTGTATTTTGTACCTCATCAGGATGCATGACTGAAATGACCCAAAAAAATTTGCATAAACTACAACTAGCACCAGACAGGGCCATTCCATATATTAAGTAAAAAATAAAAAGGATGCCAGTGATAATTAAATGCACATTTAAAAAGATAAACAACTGCATTCAACACTTACGATTCGCTCTCGTCCCATGAAAGGCATGTCTCATTCACTGTGCCCTGCAAAGAAGAGGCAGATGGAGAAGGCAGTGTGAGGAAAGTCTGCAGAAAAGGGAAATGTGTAGGCTGGGACACCTTACTATAAACGTGTGAGATGCAACAGCTTGCTGGCAGCCACCTGCCCACATTTCTCACCACCCATCCTTGTAATGCATGCATGAAACTAAAAACAGCTTCTTATCAGCTGCAGAGACTAATTATTGCTCATGATGCTCTCATCATCACCATCAAGTGACCATTTGGTTGTGCTGTGATCTTTGCCGGATTTCAGCTGCCGCAAGTATACGTAAAAATGTCACAAAAAAGTGTCACAGCAAATGTCAACAAAATGTCAGGCTGTGTGCACTGTGGTGCACAAACACCCAGCGGGGGGAGGCTGATATTTTTCATAAGGCTTCATTAGTTTGCTTAATCATGAGGGACTCACATTGTACAGGTGGGGGAACTCGATCTCAACGGGGGATGACAGGAGAGTTGGGGTGGGATTGACGATTACGGTCACCACCTTGGAGTTGAGCAGCGTAGTGTTACTGCAGAGAAAGAAAATGTTGCAAAAATGTAAGTGTAATGTTCGAGAAATGTTAGGTTATGGAATGAAAATTAGATCATGAATGTGAGAAAAATACAAAAACATAGAGGTAATGCATTTTGGATGAAGGGGCGCCATCTTGTGACTAAATGATATATTTCATGGAGGACCAGTTTAATACATATAAAAGCAGAGAAATTGTATTACCTCTGGAAGGACATGATAGAAGCAAGGTTTCTGTAGAGGACGATTCCTGTCACAAAAGCATCGTTGCCATCTGAAAAACAGTATGCCTGCTTAGATCCAAATTCATATGATTGCATTTAGTTGAAAAAAGAAAAAAACCATCACATTTGATTGATCTTACCAGATTGTTTGATAGACAAAGCATCACGGGACACAGAAATCTTCTCCTCAGAGGTTCTGACCCATTCCAGCATGCCTCTCCAGCCTTTCACAGGGAAGGTGAAGTTGGAGCTTGCGGTTGTGGGGCGTTTGTGGATGCTCAGCACTGACAGACACAAAGGTTGACAGACAGGAGCTTATGTTAGTAAAAAAATCATTCAGGGGTCACTTGGATCAGTTGGTGAATTGTCTGAATGACCTGATGGAAACAGTGTCAGGGACATTCTGGCTTCATGGATTGGGTTTCTGAACCCTGCGAGAATGTCACCTTCACTGAGCCAGAGCACTTGCACAAGTCATGAGTGATTCAGTGTATGATGCCTACAGTATTTGACAGATTGATAAGTTTGTGTCAAGGCGATTAAGCATATCTGTTATGCAAAATATATCGCACAACATCTTAGAGATAGTACAGCTGATGGACTTGACAGTGTGTCAGGATGATAACTGATTCATTTTGCTACTGCTTATATGGGCTGGGATTAAGATTGATGGACTTGCCAGCTGGAGAAAGGACAACTCATTTTGACTTGACATGAACAGAGAGGGACTGGCAGAGGAAATTAGGACTCACCTAAATTCTCTGTGACTTCATAAATGTCCTGAAAGCCGCTCATTTGCATACCGATCATGTTCACAAAGTCCTCAACAATGCGGAGGAACTCTTTGATGTTAGCCCCCATCTGGATTAGAAAGTAAGGAGAAGAGAGACAGAAGAGTCAGAAATAGGGACAGAGGCATCTGGTTGCACAACATGTAATTAACACAACTAGTTTAATTGTGCGAACAAGCCACTTGATTTATTTATGACGTGGCTCAAATCTAGATAATTTATTCTTGCGCCATTCCAGCCAGTATTTATTCATTCAGAGTGCTCAACAGTGGACTGAAAAAAAAGAGAAAAAGCACATTTTTCTTGCTGCTATGCAACCTCAGAACTTCCTTATGGCCATAAATGGGCAGGCCGTTGATTCATACTCAGGTTTTTTTGTCCTCTCTCTTCTTCAGTGAAAGGGAGGGCTGCCTGACTTGCGTGTCTCTGACGCAGAACTGCAGTGATGTGGGCGCAAGGTGTGTGCTTGCATGCAATGTGCTGTGTCTCCTTACAACAGCCATCAGTATGTAGGATGGCATGGAGACACAGATTGCAGAGTGGGAGTAGTGATTTTCCCTGATTCAGTGATGCAGTGGCCTTGGTAGCTCAGCCTTCTGTTTTCAGTTTGTGCACAAATAAGTGTTTACTTTTTACTGTAGGAGTCTACTGTTTCTATAACTTTTCTGAGTCTTTGGGAAACGTGATGAATGCTAGCAGGAGCACTGACAGGGAGACATGAGTGTCTGGAAATATGGCAACAGCTGGTCAAACAAGAAAAAGTTAGGGATAGATAACAGGCTAAAAAAGAATGCATATGTGTGAATAAATTCCACATATCCAACTTCATGGTTTGTCTTTCAGTTATCCAATTTGATTCCTTTCCAACTCAACATTTGGATGAGACATAAAGCCTCTTTTGGATTGTTAATAGCGCCAGTGGAACACCCAAATCATTAAAAAATTTGTCACACACTTCCTGAAAATTATATTCCTGTCTTTTTCTTTCACACACTCATCCCATATAAAGAATCTCAGCATAATAGGCTTATTTTCTTCCCCCAGCTCACATGTAATTTTGCTCACATACACCCTTTTATCACGTACCCGCTGTGCTTCCTCCCATTTGTCACGATGTTCCTCCTTCAGTAAGTTGCTGATGGCCTGGACGTAATTCTGCAGATTGTTAAATAAAAGCAGAGGTGTAAGAAGATGTTATTTCTGGTCAAAGATGATGAAAAAAAAGAAAGTGGTGTTTGATATTATTTCTAAATATATGCATACTTATTGTCAGGCATTGACCATCTTATTTTTCAGATTCATGCTTACCTCCACGTCGGCATTACTCAGTCTCAGCCTGGTTCCCTTGTATAGTTCAGTAGTGTTCCTCAGGATCTCCATGACAGCCAAGAGGTCGCCACTGTACTTGGCCCCTTCATCAGAAGAGAATCTCAGGCGTGAAATCACCTCAGCAACACCATCCACGCTTTGCCCCATTTGTGCTTTGGAGATGTAGTCCCTTGACTACAGACACAAAGTCAAGAGGTTAATATGAATTTTGGACTGTGTGTAAAAACAAAACAGATGAGGAATTTAGCATTTTAATTATACTTTCAGAGGCTTACCAGCATTTGAATGTTCTCATAGTTCTTAGAGACGCACTGGATGTGAGTTGGGTTCTCCCAGGAAGCGAACCCTACAGCATCAAGGGTGCAGCGACGCAGAATCAGACCTGTTAATGAGAAAAAGAAGACACTGGTTTATGCTACTGTTGATATTTTTAGTGGTTTGATGTTCATCTAAGCACATTCATCATCTCTGTCTGGATTGTCATTGTACCTGAGGAATCGGCAGGGCAGGCAATGGCAGCCATGTCCCCAGCTGGGGTTTTCTTCCATACAACATCTCCAGTGCTCTCTTCAGGGCAGATCTCATGGGGCTCTAAAGGTTTAAAGAATCATGTATGGTGATTAATTTGTTTGCTTTTGGACTGGGCTTGTATTGCAATTGAACTTAGATTTCGCTTGTTTATTGTATGGGAGCTACTCACCAGGGCATCGCTTCTCATTGCAGCGCTTCTGCTCTCCAGTTTCACCAGGGCATGGTTCTCCTCCAAAGAAGGGCCCTTCACAGACTCTCTGTCTCTGCTGGATGCCTCCACCACAAGTCTTGCTGCAGCTGCCCCAAGAACTCCATGCATGCCAGCGCCCATCAACTACGGAGAATATTGATCACCATGAATTCTGCTCTTTGGTATACTCAAGTCATTTCTATTTCAAATACCTAGCTAATTTTGAATTTTGAATTTCATTTTTCTTCAGTTTTTACCTGGACAGTCTTTCAGAAAGCAGTTGGCTGAGTCTTTCCAGCTTCCATGGCACTCTGAGCCTCCATAAGATGGTCCATTGCACTCCCTTATTCTCTGCATGGTGCCGTTGGAGCAAGTGGCAGAGCATGGGCTCCAGGCAGACCACTCATTCCAAGATCCATCCACTAGAGGGAAGCAGATACACATATACGCAAGAGAATTATAGTCGGTGCAAGGACAAAACAGATCCTCAGGCCACAGACATCATGCCAAACTTAACATTTTACATGGCCCATTTAAACTGAGTTTCAGTGAAACAGAAAATTAGAACTCTGATAAGAGTTCTTCAAGCATGACTGTATGCACCTTTTAACCTCCAAGATCCACTGTCATTTAAACAAATCACAGTGAAGCCCTTGTGGGTATTATGAGCACTCAATTTGATTAAACTGAGAGGGTGATGCATTGGTCATTTTATATTTTGTGAATACGAGAGGCTTGAAATGATCAAAAACACATGAAAATAAAACAAACAATCAATCATAATTGATTTTAAATATCCTTTCTTCCCAGATGGTAAAAAAAAGATTATTCTTAAAAAATAATAAGACTGGGCAAAATAAAACATCCTATTATGCCAAATGGGTTTCAAATGAAATACATAATCACCTCTCAATAATGGCTTTAACCATTTCCAGTAAATTACTTGTGGTGCACAGAGACATCTGCTGATGGCAAAATGCAACTGCAACAAAACCAAATGTTCTAAACCAAAAGGTATGCGTGTTAATGACGACTGCTGAAGCTGGTGAGGATGAATTGGAACAAAAGAACAAAGCTTTGACTTAAAGTTAAATCATCACAAGAGTAGGTGGCAGAATGAGAGAAAAGTAAAGTTCTAATGGACTGACTGACCATGAACACAGCATGAGTCACCGGCAGCTGTTGCAAAGCCACTGACTAATACCTGCAGAGGGTTTTGTTCTGATGAGTCAGATGTAATATCAACCTGCCACTGCAGTTGCTGATTGCGATGATGGTGATGCCATGAAATGTTTTAATTATCCCTTGTATGTGAGTCAGTTAGATGAAGGGTTAAGTATCATTGCCTGAGTCAGATATCATAGATTTTTAAGTATTGTAATAAAAGAACAAACTACCCTAAAGAGACAATGTTTAATTGTTTTAGTAATGGGATCTTGATGATACATCAAACTCTTAATTACTGAATCTAAATTAGGAATAAAAAATAATAGTCTAAATCTTAAAGTGCCTGACTCACCTGGGCAGACAGCAATGTTGCAGAACTTGGTTTGTTTCGCAGGGCCATTGCAAGGCTCTCCTCCATTCTGGGGCAGCTTGCATGTGCGGGTACGTGCACGGAAACCACGCCCACATGTGGATGAGCACAAGCTCCAGGGGGTCCACTCGTCCCAAGCACCATCCACTACACAGGTAACACAAAAGGGCTTTGTGATTAAAGACATTATGGTTTATTTAAACAATGTCAAGCTGTTGCTTTGAGCTCACTGGAGCCACGTGTCTATGAGGGGCATTTGAAAACTCTCCACAAGGTGAGGTACATCCATACAACTTCAAAGTACTATAAGTCTAATAAATACATAATGGCAGCCTTTTTCCTCCCTATTTCACTCTGCTTCTACTTTTCAAAGGAAAAATATTAGGAGATAATAGCTTTGCCTCTACTTTGTACTTCAAAAGGCCAACTCTTTTTGTTGCTTTTCTACCCCTGTCACACTCACAGTGGACAGGAAGAATCAGACACTCACCAGGGCAGACGACTGTGTTATTGCATGGCCGGTTCTCACGCAGGGATCCAGTGCACTGGTTGGTGAAGGAAGAGGTGACACAGAGACGAGAACGGCTCTGCCAGCCCTCCCCACAGGTAACTGAGCATGCACTCCAGGTGGACCACTCATCAGTTTTAGCATCTGTTGAGAACAAAATAAATTGGAGGGTCATGACAACAGACCTTCAACACTCTGTTGCTTAGTGGTCCTGTACTTTTTAAATGTTGCATCTAAAACTCAATCTTGTTATCTTACCTGTTTGGGTTGCAACAACTCGTGTATTGGAGTCAGCGGTATTGTCTCTCTTCAGTCCAACAATAGCCCGCAGACCCTGGCTCCTATTGCGTTCCTTGCCTGAGAGAAGTTGCAAATTGTAGACATTATTACTCTGAACCTGAGCCACCTGCAGCAGTGCTCCTAATTTAACTGCTAAATTACAGTTTGGCTAACCAATGCAGGGCTGAGGGTTGCAAGCGCGTCCTTCCTCAACTGTTCCTTCACACACATCATTCTCGGGCTGGCAGGTTCGGCTGCGCACCTGGACTCCGCCACCACATTCCTGGCTGCATACAGACCAGCGGCCCCAACCGGCCCAGCCCTCTGCAGAAACAGATGAAAAGAAGAAAGATATTGAGCTCAGTTGGAAAGGGACAATGCTGTCCAAAATTACAGCAATTTGAAACAAAATGACTGTCTTTGTGCAAAGGTGTTCATAAAAGCGTGATTCAACAAACATTTTTAACTTCATGTTTATGAGCAGGAAGTGAGTAATATTTTCTTTCTGTGCAGAGAATGAGCAAGGACATTGCTTTGTGAGCAGAGCTGAGCACTCAAAGCAAAAAATGTTTCATGCGTAATTGCGATAGTTTGCTTTAAAACCACTCAGTGTGAGCCATGGCAGAGCGGCGTGTGAGGCCGACTGGCAGGTTGCTATGGCGACCACAAGTGGAGCGCTTCGATTTCTGGTGCCAACTGAGTGTGAGGTCTTTGTGTTCTTCTCTGCTCCCTCCCAAGTCTGAGACACAAACATGCTCTCTATCCCCCCACTAAAACCTTAACTCCTTGCCAAGCATCAAACCCAACAAGCCTCCCTTCTGACAAAATGAAGAGCTGAGTAACGTGTGAGGTTTAGGGGGTAATGCCACTTAGGCTTCAAGATGCACTGGCAAATATCTCTAACAACTTCGATTTACTTCTCATTACTTTGTGGTGGCATAGTGCACACCCTATCCCTGAACCCTTTGCTCTGTACCCATAGATCATTACTCTCAGTGGGTCCTAAGACACACTCCTTATATAATTGGTATTAGCAGGTCTGGAGAAGGAGCTGTGGGGTCTTGTGGAACAACACCCCCACTTGTGAACCACTAAATGTGATTACAAACAATAATGAAAAGAGCAAAACACAATTGTGTCTGGTTACTTAATCTCTTACTCTACTTAAGCTCTTAATCTTTGCTGTTACTTAAGTTTCAAAGTTTTAAAACTTTTCTTTCGGTGTGAATAAATGACTTCATGAACTTACTGATGATTTCAGCATCACGTCCGTTGTCTTTGGGAACAGGATGGCAATTCTCAACATAGACACCACCCTTGTAGCAGCTTCCTGGCTTCCTCTTTGGGGCTTCCCAGCACTGGCAGGGGGTGTTCATGATGCCACAGGGATAATCATGGGTGCTAGTTGACAGACACTTCTCCAGCCACTGGCACAACATCTGGCAGGCGGGCATGCTCGGATTCCTCTTCCCCACGACCAGAAACTCAGCCTTGAACTCGCTAACATCATTCTCTCCTCCCACGATCTCCAAGCCATTTCTTGGGGCCACCTTGCGCATCTGCAGGAACTGCTTGCTAGACTCTAAGTAGGTGACAGTGGTTGAAGCGTCACACAGCCTGACAACCTCATCAAAGCTCTCCATGCCCAGGTAGGTGCGGGAGGTCTCGATGAAGGAGTCGAACTGGAAGGTTCTGATCTGGCGGGGCAAGCAGGAGTCGGTAGGCTTGGTGATTTTCATGTAGACGGTGTAGCGGCGGGGATCGGGATTTTGGAGGGTCCAGGAGCACGGCGTGGAGGGAAGAGTGGTCGTCGAAGAGAACACACCAAAGAAGCGGCTCTGTTCCAGGGTGGCGCAGGTTGCAGAGGCTGGGCCGGAGGGAGTGCAGGAGGTCAAACCGAAGAGCAGGACAAGGGCCACACAGGGGCCAGTAAGAGCTGACCGCGCCATTGGGTCGGCTTAGATAGAGGATGTTGTTGTTGTTGAATCGTTTGACTAGGTTGTTTCTTTGACTTCTTTGTTGCAAGATACTGCACTTGTTTCAGATCTCGTGGTTATCTTCGCAACCCCTCTGAAGAATCGTTGGATTTGTAGGTTTTAGTGCTTCAGACAGTCTGTCATGTCTGTATAAAAGAGGGATCTGCAGAAAAGCATTGAAAAAGTTTGTTAGCATGCTTCAACAACTAAGGAAAAAGGACACAATATTAGTATGCAGGGGTTTTCTCCAAACACAATGCCCCCCCAACAATATTCATGAGATGCATATTAATTAGACATATTGTTAAACTAATATTTATGCAAAGGGATTTGCTTCTGATTTATATCAGTGTTTCAGGGTATGTTCGCTGATCTAAAATGCCCTGTTCTCTGGGACATAATTGCCACAGCAGTGCAATTACAGTCCTTCACAGCAAGCTGGTATCTCCAAGCTTTTGCTTTTTCCTCCCACACACTGAACTGTGTGCGTCAGTCTGACGTCCACAGAAGCCTCGCCGCTGGCTACAACAGATGCTTAGTAGTTCCATTTTTTGTGTAATGCACTTCTCTTATTAAGCAGTAAACAGGAGAAACGGTTCATCGGTGTCCGTGGTGAAAGGTGATTACATACCCTGCAGCGGCATCACAGAAATTGCTTTGCAAATATGTCCTGCATTACATACCAGGGCATGAAGTGAAATGATGCATACTAAGGTGAATGCATACTTGTTGAGGCACATGCATGCACATTTATTAAAACCTTTTCTAATTATGCAGTTTTTGCTTTGTTGCAGAGACGCTTCATGCATTCAAACTTTTTTCTAACTCTGTTTTTTCTCATGCAATTAATTTTGCAAACATGCATATCTAATGAGTCCTGCTTCTGCAATTGTATAACATACATTGCCAAGTGAAAGCAAAGTGCACAGTTGCTTTCTGAGTCTGCATTTGACTGAACCACCACTGGTAACGGGATATGCTCCTTGGAGCTCAGAAGAGAAGGGTTAATGCTGTTGCTCAGCAACATCTTTCCTATGCAGTCAGGGTTAGTATTCTGCATAGTCTTTTATTTTGTAGTCAGTATTGTTAGTAAAATGCACAATCTCTAGGGAAACATAATGTATAAAAAATTATCAGGACTTGTATAGTATGCATATGACAGAAGGTGTTATTTCAGTAAAAGCTTGTGTTCAAAACTGACTGTGTGGTAAATCATAAAGATATGGAGGGTAGAAACTCTGCAGCACAATTGATGCTTATAGCGGCAGTCTCTGTGTGAAGCACCTGCACTTTTCATGCAGAGAACTCATAATTACGTTCTTCACATCTCTCCCTCCCGCTCTGCCTCCTTCCAATCCACCCTCCTCTCTGTGAACAACTCTTGCAAAGACCTCTACTTTGTATCAGTGAGTGTCTCTCCCCCCGCCCTCGTCAACCGGAAGCTCCATGAATGGGCACCTGATGAGGAACAGAGTGAAAAGAGAGGTCCAGCTGTGGCGGGAGAATTCTGTTATCAGTTCCCCCGCCCTAACCTGTCTGCCTGTTCCTCCTGCTTTTCCCTTTGCTGCCGTCAACAACATATTTTGCAGACCAGGCAGCCTGAAAAGCAAGTTTGTTGTTATGGAGACAGGGCTTATTTTTTGCAGATCAGTGTGAAAAACACAAAAGGTTCATACTGGCCATCTGTGACATGCTCTCTGTTCATGCACGAGCATACAGTTTTGTAATAGCTTGTCTCATCACAGATGCAACAAGCTTTTCAGAGCATGATGTGCATAAACAAGTGAAACATCCCTGCATTAGAAAGCAATAAGAACTATACAGGGACTTGAAACTCAACGTGCCACTTTCATGAGCTGTGGATGCATGCAGGTGAATGTATGCAGGTGGTTAAGAAAGTTGTATAAAAAGTAAGATTTTCAAAACAGCTACGTAAAGATATAAAAGAGAGCCTGAAGTACACACTGATTCCTGCATAAGTAATATCAATTTGAGGCAGACTGTTTACTATCACTGCCCTGTGAATGCTGGTACGTTAGTTTATGATTTTCCAGCCTAACTTACATTGGCTTAATGTTGTTCAAAATGGGATTTTTTTATCCATTGAAAGATTATCCATGTATGCATATGTATTTGTGAGTAATGGCACTAAACAAATAATGAGAGAAAGATGATCAGAATTTCCTCATCTCATTCTTATCCTTCAAAGAGACTCTCTTTTTGCTGAAGCAATTTCTGTAGCACAGGTCCTCACTCCTCTACAAATTGTTCACATTTTTATTTTGCTGCGCCTGTTGCAAGAACTTGCACATGTGCAACAAACAAAACAACCCAAAAGCTTTGCTGGAAATCCGTACTATAGCAAAAACATCTAACATGAACAAATACACACAAAGATTAGACATGCATGATATATGAAAAGTTTTAAACAAGTAGGATTAAACAAGAATTAGTTTTTTAAAACTACCAGAAATGAAACCAAGTTTCTTGGTTTTCTGACTCAGTCTTTGCTTGTTGCTGTGCAAGCTTGAGTTTCTTTAAACTACAAAATGCTGTCAAATCCTTACAGTTATTTAAGACATAAGATAAAACACATTTGCACACAACTTAATGGCTTTTCGTTACATGTCATTATACCTATTTGCATAACCACACCCAATTCTGTCATACAGTAGAAAATACAAGCAAACCAGAAAGTTCTATCAGGCAACTTGTTGCCTTGGTATAACTTTCTGTTGCTGTTCGAGACTGCCTTGCCCAGCGGCATGACAGTCGTACTATTCTGGTAGCAGGCAACATAATGTGGAAAAAGGACATTGTGAATTTCAGATGTGCAAGGAAACGAACAACATAGGAATAAACAGAAGTTGGAAAGCAGTGGGCAAAACACACGCTGCACAGAAATCTAAGCAGAAGAGTTTCAGCACCATGGACAGCGACAAACAAATTTAAACCGACAGACAGCAAAAACTCATCCTCTTTTTCTTCCACCAAACAAAAAACATGTTTAGATGAAAAAAATAAATAAATCAGAAAAAAAAGCAAAGTTACTAAAAAACTTGTCTTACCTTGAAAATTCTTCTTTGCAGTCTTGCCAGTGGCTCTCTAACCGGTCGTCCAGGATTCTTGAATCTGGACTCGGGTCAGCAGCTGCTGAGATGGTCTCAAAGTCTGACTCGACTCAAAGTCTTCAGATCTGCGGTCTGGCCAAAACTTTCGCAGTGTTTGAAACCGCCGAAAGGATGCGCCAGGTCCAAACCAGACCCAGAGCGGGTCTATCCCAAGTTTCAGTGCAGTCCACTCTCACAAGCAAAGAAAAATAATTGCGACTCTAACCAAACTCCAAAGAGTTTACTACCAACTTTGTTTAGCTGCTATAGCCTATCCAGAGAAACTGGCGTATAGCGGAGTGACAAATTGGTTTGTATCGGAGCTCCAGCAGACAGTCCGTAGAACCAAAGGATGTGGTCTCGCTTGTCTTTTCTCTCTAAGCTCCAGGATAAATGTTGGTACTTCTACTCCCGGCTTCGGAGTCTTCTTGCTTGTGGTCTTTGCACTGCAAGTGGGTCCAGTCTCAGTGAAGCTTGTGGCCTCCTCTCGGTGGTATATATCCAACCCCGCCCCCCCGGCTTCAAGCTGGAGTGAGTGCGTGGATGGAGTACCGAAGTGAATGAGACAGCAGCAAGACGGGGGGAGTGCGGGGGAGACGTGCTTGTGTGTGCGCGCGTGCTTGTGGAAGTGTGAGAGTGACTATGTCAACGCACGGAGGAGGGAGGGAGCTGAAGAGAGGGGAGGGATCTGTGCAGGGAGACATAGACAAACGATTATGAACACCAAACTACGCAGATATCAACGCACAGCCAAAGGTACCGGAAAGAGGATCAGCGGAATATGTACAAGCAAAGGGACGCAATGAAGGGATGAATTGTCTCCAGTTGAATAGTAATACGACGTATGACATTAACGGTTACAAACATTGCACACACAGATTTGGTTATAGCAAAGTGTTGATATATGCTTTCTATAAATTACCATATTCATAAAATGATATTTAAGACAAATCTTAATCACATATTTTATTTGAATAGCTATGATATGCATTTGCTAACAATAACAAGTTTTCAGGTTTAGCCTATTTGTGTGCTCATTAAATAGGGCTGCGCCCTTTATTAAGGATAATAAAAAGACAATAAAAGTTATTAAATGATCACGTGGGGTGTCTTATGAACTCATCTGTATAAGGATGATGTATGACATACCGACAGTGCCACCTCGATCAATTAAAAGTCGAGGTTCAGACAGTGCGGTCATGCAGGAGTAAACACAGGTGGGAACATCCTCTCCCTCTGTCCGCCTGCCTGTCTATCTGTCGCTTCCTCTCAGAAACTCACACTCACACAGACAAAAGCACTCGTGCACACAGGAATAGGAGTCCCTCCCTCCCTCCCTCCCTGCCTTCCTCCCTTCCTCCTTTCTTTCCTCCCTCCCTCCCTACCCTCCCTCCCTTCCACCCCTCCCTGCCTCTAGTCTCTCTCTCCGGGGAATGTGGGCGGATCTGGGTAGTTCTCAAAGTATGAAAGGGATAACCTGACGTGGGTGTCTGACTGTTGGTGTAATGCTGGCTCTTTTCCTCTAGCAGAGCTCCACGTGTGGAAAAAAATTGGATTAAAATAAATAAATGACTGACCAAACAGCATGAGTCAGGAAATGTGAAGCTGAAGAGCTATTAGCAGTGATCATCAGTCGTGTCTTATTCAATATTGTTCCTCAGTTTACTCAGGAATAGTGGGAGTGAGGAGTCATGGGATGTGTTGAGATTTGGGTATCCTTTGGGGGAAATCATTGCATACTTTTTAGATCAACTCAAAAAATTAATTTCCTATTCCATTAAGTCCATTCATTTACAATAATGTGTTAGGAGAGACTAACTTGATCAGACTGCTTGGTGGTTAAGGTGACCCACTGGACTGAACGGTCTCTACAGCGGTACATAAACAGTAAAGGTTTATTTTTTAAGACTCTTCAATTTCAGGTTGCCATTGAAAATCTACAAATGTCACTTCGTACCAAAGCACAGCTTTACTGTGCTTCTTATTTGGGCTAATTACTTGGAATTCTCACTTATTAGAGTTTCAAAAAATAGGATTTAGCTTCAGATCCCCGTGTGGGTGTTTGCTTTTAAAAAACCTTCTTAAATGATTTTTATATTAGCTTTAAAATCCATTTTTCTAAAATGTGGATTTATGTGATTACATACATTAGAGGAAATAGATCGATCACATACATTATTTTGATCCACCTTTAAAAGTCATGTAATGGTTATTTTGTCTTTTTAAAAATGTATTTCACATAATTAATTGGACCAAGTGCTTTGAAGTATTTGTAAAATCTATTTGTATGTTTATTTATTTTCTAGATAGTGATACAACTTCTATAAATTCATGTTGATTTGTGACCTCTTTTGGTTTTACAATATCATTAAAAAACAATATTGTTATAACTTTCTTCGAACTTTATCAACTGCAGCTCTTGTTCTTTGAAGCTCTCTAAATTGTGTCCTTCCTGTTGAGTGAAAAGCCAAATCCTTCCTTGGAAATATCTTAATAACATTTCAGACAGATATGAAATAACATGCAGCAAAATTGTTGTTTGGACTGAAATCAGTGGGGAGGCTTATGATGTCAGCACCATGAATAAAAACAACAGCATTTGTACTTCTTAACACATGCGTATGAGTTAAATGTGTCACTACAAAACAATGTGTACGCAACATCATGATACATGTTATGCGTGTATGTGGTGGTGGGGGGGTTGCCACACAACATGATTTGATCCCACACACTTCTGCTCTCTAATTCTGTAGATTATGGCTATTAAAACAAATCATTCATAATACAAACCTTATACAGTAATTATATCCCTTTTATTTGATTTTAACCTCGTTATTAACCTACTTTTGTTCGGGATCTTCCAGAAATGTACATATTATCTGGGTTATTACTGAAGTGACTGTTTCATCCTGTTTACTAAGTGACATGATCTGCCAGTGAGCAGATTAAAATAGAAGAGTTGTGTCACTTTCACACCAGCACATCAGCCTTTGGAAATATACTGCGTCAACATACAAGAACAAACACACATGAAAGGAGAAATATTTGAGGTTAATCTTAGCCTCGATTTCACCCCTCATACTTTCCACTAGTTAAGCAGAGTGCTTCTCAATGGATGTGCCAAACTGATGCCCAGCTGTGTAATCAAATAAGCTATTAGACAACCCGCATGTGAGAAGCTGAGGAGAGTTTGACCCAAGTTCCCTTTCTCCTTGAGCATAATCACTGTGGCAGGCAAAAAGAGATAACAACTGGTAATGACTTGTAATGATGAACTATTGGTTTGAAAAACAGGACAAACTGTGTGTCTGGTGGAAAAACACCTGGCAGGCTGTAGACAAAGAGGAAAAACAAGTGCAGGGTGTGTTTGTTTGCTGTTTACAGTTGAACTGTCCTTATGTGAGTTTATCTAACCTGCAGCTAATGAGTCAAAAATACAACTGTAGATCAGTGTGCATGCATGTGGCGTATGTGGAAATAACTAGAAAAAATATGCAACCTAAGCTAATGAACAATGATCTATCCAAATGTTGCACTTACTGATGTGAACCTTGAATGCCTTCTGGTTTGACAGTGTTCATTTGCAAGGGAGGCGTGGGCTGCTGCAGGCACAGTTATATAAACAAATGCCCATAAAAGTCAGAGAGATAAAAGTTTTGAGGAATCACCACTACACCTGTGGACCTCTCGCCTCCACGCTCCTTTCTAGGACAGCCCTCTCCAAATAGGTATTTTGGAGGCAGCACAAAGCACTTATGGGCCCAGGAAAAGGCCCCACTGTCACGTTCAGAGGCAAATCCCTACATAGGTCTGACTCACAGGATGTAGTTCTTTTCAGCAAAGTGCATGAGCTTTTTCTGCATTAGTGTATTGATTTTGTTGTAAAAGCTGCAACAGTCTACATTTACTTTATCTAACATCATATTGTGTGTATCAATTTCCAGCACTTTGGCTCTTTCCAACTCTTTACCTGTGCTGATTATTTCCAGATCAATGTCTAATAAAACTACACAAAATTAACTTCCATAATTTGCAATGCTCAATTTCTGCTGTCACAGTACATGCTGACTGCAGATATGGTGTCATCTCAACCCTAGATGGTGCTGTTTTTAAATGAAGCCGCTTCAGGCTGTACTAGCATCTTACTTTTGTTTCAATCAGGAGAAAGAAAATCAGGTTTCTTGATTAGGAACAGCAAATTATGCCATAAATAAACAAATTTGTTACACAGACTGCAAAGCATAGAGGTGATTGTTACTTTTCAGAAATGCACTCATTCAAGTTTGCTTACCAAACACAGCTGCACTGTATGCAATTTGCACAAGGGGGGATAAGGTGCTGATTATTCTTGATTTTGACCCAAAAATGTCCTAGTTTGGTGGCTGCACGTGGTAAAGAGGGCTTGCAGTTATATTTGTGAGGCACAAAAGGCTTTCAGAGAAGCTAAAACCATAAGGTTAATGCCTCATATATATTAAAGCTAAAGCCTGCACTGCATTGACTTGCTTTCAGCAGGTGCTTGGATAAGTAGTTTGTTGTGCCTGTATGCAGAGGTGATTGTCTTGTATAACAAACAGAGAACTGAGGATCAAACTGGCTGGTGCTCACATTTTCTGGTCCATGATTTACACCTGCTGTAATTTCAACATGACAAAAAGTTTAGACGAGAGGGAGTTATAGAAAAAGATTTATATATTTTTATACCTTTAACTTTTAAAAATACATTTAAACATTTTTCCAAGCCTGGAACTGCGATTCTCTGTCAATCTTGGTCTTTCTCTATTTGATGGTGAAGCTCAAAAGTAGGACAGGCATAGAAAGAAAAGGAGAGAGTTGTTGCTTGTCCAAAACCAATTACTGTGTCCCGTGCCTGCAAATGATTGGCCGCAAAAGCAGGCAACACACCACTTAGTTAAAAAGGTCTCATTTTTGCTGCCAGCACTATATAGATAAACTGAAGCAACTCATTCTTTCTTGAATGCATTTTTATTTGGACTTGAATGCATCCGATGTACCTGAAAAGAAGAACAAAATTCAGGACAGAAACTGTTTGGTAAAATTACTTTTTTTACTGATGGGAAATGAACAGACTGAACTTTAGAAGATAACAATTAGCTCCTTAAATCTCCCAAATAAAGAACTATGTCTAGATTACTTAAAGGAACCTCAGGGCAGATACTTAATGCATCTATACCAACTCAGTGTTTAGCAGGCCATGGATGCCACTTATGCAATAAGGTCTTTTTTTAAACAAAAATGACTTATGGAGCATAATCATAAAAGGGAGCCTTACACTGTAACCCCTTTAAGTTAATCCCATATCCAACCTAGATTTTAATGTGCTTTTAGTTTGTTCTAACATTACTTTTACTGAGATGAGACACTTAATGAATGGTTTGTCAAAGTTTTATATTTTTACTCTTAGCATGTACAGAAATATTTAGCTTTTTTTTGGGTGCTTTTATGTTATGTGTTGGCTAAGATAGTGAGAAAGAAAAGACAAAAACAGAAATCTTGGTGGGTGTTTGCATGTGTGAACAATGCTCTAGTCCTCTTAATGTTTCACTCACCATGAATTTAAAGCAGTCCAAGAAAGTCTTTATTCTAGTTTGGCAAATAATTTGGAAAAATAGAGATGTGTACAGCTAGAAAGAGTTTTGCAGTCATTAAACTAAACTAAACTAAACTAAACTAAACTAAACTAAACTAAACTAAACTAAACTAAACTAAACTAAACTAAACTA
>JAOXYM010000018.1:18825815-18840279 GCA_028567055.1 Leptatherina wallacei
TGCAAAAATGCAACGGGTCCACCAGACCCATGAACACTGGCTGAGTAACAAAAAAATGAACACCACACAAGGGTTAAGGCACAGCATACTTCTGTAAGCATAGTCCCTTCAAATATTTAATACTGCAATAGAAAGCAGTTACAGCACAGAACTTGGGTTGTTTTTGTTGCCTGTGTTTGAAATACACAAAAGAACTCAAATGTGGCTTTGAAACCCTATCATAGTGGTCTAAATGCATAGTGATGCAACATTTCACAAACATGAATATTAATAATGGCAGAAGCTGATTATATTTTATGATGTAAACCTAATCAAATGCCAAATCCTAACAGTGACAATGCCGTTTAAAAGGAACTCAAGTCTCCTCTTGAGATTATTTCTTAAAGTCCTCACAAAGCAATATGCACAAGTACATAGCTTCCCTGCTCGCTGATAGCATGTATTGCATAAAATGCAAGACTAAAGGCTCTATACATGTCACAGAGTCACAAGTTGGAGGTTAAACTGTGTTTCATTAATTTACATAATAAATTCTCAGTCATTGCTTGGCTTACATTCTTAAATGATCAGAAAAACATCTTTAGGAGTGTTTTTAGTCTAACTAATCTTTGAATTTCAAACAATCCATAAAAGCCTCTTTGGCATAATCTAAACACCCCTGGAGCCAAAAATGCTGCTGGCAGATCTACCTTAATATCTTTCAAAAATCCTTAATAAGAATTCAAAGCTTGTAGTACCGTCAGGCTCAGTTAATTTTATCCCAAGGAGAAAAAATTAAAAAAATTATATTCAGTGGTTCACATCAAAATAGCTTCTAATAAGTCTGGTAAACATGTTTCCTTTAAGCTGTTTTTTTCAGCACTCTTGCAAAACATTTTTATTCTGACATCCATAACCTCCGGTGTTATTCACTATCCTATTTTCCTCCTCTATCACACACCAGCTTGTCTTAAACACTCATCAATCATACAGCCATGATGAAAAGAAACTACATCCCCTTTCAATTCTAATGCTTGTGTATAAGGACATAAAAGAAATCATCTGGTCCTTTACTGGTTCTAAAATGGGGGTAAAAACAACCTCAGAATAAAACAACAACACATGACATATAACATCTTGTTGTTATTTGTTTAACAAGAACTAAACTGAAAATGCTGAAGCAGTGTACACAATCTTGCTAAATCGTGATTGCTTCTTCCATAGCAATTAACAGAGAGGTCAAATACATTAAACACATTTGATGAACTGATGATGACCAGCAAGTGTGAGCAGATCTATGCAATCACAAAAAAGACTGAACTAATATTGCTTACCATGCCATACCATCTTCATTTATAAAGCACTTTCAAACAACCACAGCTGAATCAAAGTCCTGTACATCAGTGATAGATAAAGTGTAAAAACACAAGACATAAAACAAATGATAATAAAAGAGTAAAAAAAAAATCCTACTATGAAAACCATGAAATGAATGAAATCAGTGTCTCATACTGGGTCGACAGCCTATGAGTAGTGGCCTGTTTGTAAGGATTGCATGCCCCTGTGATGGACTGGTGACATGTCCAGGGTGTACCCTGCATCTCGCCCTATGGTATTTGAGATAGGTTCTCACCCCCATTAGGCCAAAAACAGAATTGTAGAAAATGGTTTCAGGAGCAATGTTCTTTGTACAGACAACACCAAAATGGAGATCCTTAAACACCCCAAGGCAATGGTTAGGTATGGCTGTAAAGGGCTGATTATTTGGGCTTATTCTGCAGTCACTGCACCTAAACACCTTACAGTCATTGAATCAACCATAAACTCCTCTGTGTATTCTGGAGTAAAATATGAGGCTTTCAATTGTGGTTTAACTTGTTTACTTTCTCTTTGAGGTGCCTTGAGATGAGTTTTGTTTGAATTTGGTGTTCATTTCATATCATTCTTATCAAAAGGTGATTCTGCAAGCTACTGAATCATTGGATGTACTCAGTTTTTTCACAAACTCCTTTTGGGGTACAGGGGGTGTATGTGTGAGATTATGATGGCATGTAGGAGCGAGAATGAACATGCATGTGTCCAAACCAGCACACCCACACATGCACAAACACATACTACAGTGTTACTCAATCTGCTCCCAGTGAGTAACTTTTTGCAACTTCCAGGCTAGAAAGTTCAAACAGATTATGTGTGAAAAATCTTCACTACGTACTTAAACCCTCTGTTTTTGCTAGGATAGATATGATTTATAGAATAAGTATTTAATGTAAATCGAAAAACTGAATTTTAGATCTTCCAAAAATTCCTTCACACAAAAACCAAACTGAAGACCCACTGACATGTGATCCACAGATGAGAGCCTTCATTTCACAATGCAGCATGAAGGTCAAAACATCAGCTTACTTATCTGATTTGTCATGCTCTGCGACATCTTCATCCTGTCAAAGGACAACTTAGTCAGACTGTCAACCATCTCTATATGTGGGTGTCTGACAAAGACAGAAAGATCTTTGGCATTTAGATAACCAAGCCTTCGTTCTCAGCTAAACTGTCCCAATCAATATCAAACCAACAGCTCATCATTATGGCACTATTGTAGAATTCATATGACCTTATTCACATGCAACTTCTGCCCAGTGAAATGAGGAAATGAATACATCTAGCACTGTAGGAATAAAAAAAAAGGAAAAAATAAAATGCAGTTTTCAATAAAGATGGTTCAGATTCATTGTCAATTTTTGTCTGGTCACTCTAAATTCTCCATAGATATGAGTGTGTGCGTGAATGGTTGTCTGTCTCTCTGTGTTGGCCCTGTGATGGACTGGCGACCTGTCCAGGGTGTACCTTGCCTCTTGCCTGATAAGATAGGCTCCAGCCCACCTGCGACCCTGACAACTTCCGCTCACAAGCCTTGCTTATTAAAAAATAATCTAAATCCATCACATCAGCACTTTCTCTGCATATAAGACCCCATCTAACTATGAATGGAAAGCACACAATGTTCTGAAAGTGGAAGCGCATCAGAGGATCTCTTTGTTAATTGTTTTTTTTAACAAGTTATTTTAAAACAGGAGCCAACAGTTAGGCCTGACATAATTATAGTCAATAGTGTAAAATTTTTTAAAAAAGGGTGAAGAAGAAGTGGGAGTGAACTGTTCCCCGCTTTTGTAATCGCAGCACAGTGCGAATACAGGAATAGTAGGTTTTTTTGTCATCTAAAAGAAACAATATCAACCCCTTAACCCCCATGGTGCAAACTCAAGAAAAGGCAATCCTATTCTAAGAAACATTAGTGTAAACCTTTACCTGGGTGAACCTCAGACATCCAAGTGCAAGTGAATGCAGCATGTAAAGTACATATGTATTTATGTATTACATGATGTTTTACATCAGCACTACCATGTTTCTTGAGCATAATGTAGCATATATATTGCATCATCTCACCAACTGCCTATGTGGTTAATAGGATTTGTCTGTCCAAGCTGTTTACATTTTATGAAGAGGATGCAAAATTCATAAAACCACCAAATGTGACAATTATACAAAGTTAAATAATCATTGATGCTGAAGAAACACTGACGTTTGCGTTTTGGCTCAAAGCAAGCTTTTATAGTTACCAATAACATATACGTGTTTGTGCAGCAGTGATTAAAGTCATATAATATAGTATCATCCAAAGTAAACAACCATTGATATGAAATATGATTGCTTAAAAATTTTACTTTAATTTTTAAATTAGATGACTCCTTTAGTTGTAATAATCTGTTATCTCCTAAAATCTTGACCGCTTTTTTTAACGGTAATTTTTTTTAAAGAGTGACACCCTTTTCCTGGTCTGTGCCCCTGTCTGGATCTCCCGGTTTTCTTGGGCTGAAAATGTTTTCTGTGTTTGGGCTAATCATCTTTGGACTTTAGAATAGCATCATAGTTCTCACACTTTCTCTAGTGGTACACTGAAACATTTACCAATATCAACCAATTTACAAATTATGCTTTGAAAATATTGTAAATTACAGATATCATTTGCATATTATATCTCTGGTTTTCCATGATGGTATAAATGACTTGCATATCTGTGTAGGTACCACTGATTCAGAGATGTGTATTGGTAGCCATTCCAGAGTCATTATATGTCATAGAGTAGTAAGTCCCAAACCATCCTTGCTGAAAACACCAAGTCAGTCCAAACTACACCCAATTCTGACAGTCATGATTCTGCAGAGGAAAGACTTGAAAGCTGATCTTCAGACAAACAAAGAGTTTTCTTTAACAAAAAAGTGTTGTCGGCAAAGGGGTAGTCGAAAATACAGGCAACAGCCATGGGCTCTATACCACAGGAGGAGTATTTGTAACAGACTGACGAAGAGGGACTGGGCTGGGAACCCGGGTTTTGGAGAGTCTTATGAGGTGATGAGGGACAGGTGTTCTTCAATCTTGTTAGGCGCAGCTGCAGGCAGAGAGGGAGAAGAAGCCGAGTAGGAAGTTCAGGGGATGCCAGAGAAACAGGGCATGACAGACACTCAGTGCTTCTAGATTTGTTAAAATGCAACAACGGTTGTTCATAAAAGCACTAGAAATGATTTTGCTTGTAACTATGTTGGTTAAATGAAAGTTCAAATGAATGATTGCATTACAGATTTAAGTTTTCTGTCACAAAAACTTTACAACTATTTCAGAAATAGGCCTGTGGTTTCAATGAGTGCCACACTGTATGGAACAGTGGTTTATTTTATTTTTTTTGTGTGCGATAGAAAACAATGTTACCAGTCATTGATTTTTCTCTGAATACATAATTATTGAAAATGGTATTTCATAAATTTCTGCTGCGTATCACATTACTGCTGTTAATTATCTGTTTATATGTCAGACTCTTCCAACAGGTAAGTTATAGATCATGTTTAAGGATGTGTTTATTTTCTCTGTGGCCAAGTTGTTGGAAAACCCAGGAGCAACTGCTGATAGTCAGATTTCTTTTTCTAAGCGCTAAGGAGCACAACACAAAATTTGCAGACCCAAAACTCAGTCTAAATGTACAGTTTTAAAAGAAAATGACAAAATACCATTTGCAAATGAATCCAGAGAGGCAACAGATTTGTTGACACTGCTGTTAGAGATTAAAAGAAGTCTTATGATTAGTTCTTTCAGCAATTTAGGTATTAATCTGCTCACATCTTATTTGCTTTTCTGAATACAAGTGTCAGCCCTCCAGGAATTACATATCTTCATATTTATATCACTATGTACCAACAGTCTTTCCACCATATCCATCACTTCTCATCCCTTACAGGAGCAAATCTACGCCGGAACAACACAAAACTGCTTGTTTGAGTGAACAACAGTGGGACAACATTTCTCAGCGTTCACTGCTTAATGAAATTGTCAGCTAGGCTGGCAGGCCAGCTCAGTGACACAACAGTTGCACAGTTTCACACCTTTGCAACATACAGTATTTCTATACTTTTGCATTTCATATGTTAAGAATAAAGCAACAAGACACCAAAATGGTCTTGGCCATCAAAACTGATAAAAAAAACAAAAACACAATTTCATCAATGTAACAATTAGTAGTGTGGCTAGTTGGACGGAAATAGAAGTGTAAAACTTACTGACGTCAGCTCTGCTGAATTTTCTACTCGTGAATAGTCACAGAAACAGAATGTGAATTTTGTTCTTGTGGAAAAAGTGAGGAATGGCGGATGAAGACACGTACAGTACACAACAATAGGAAGGCACTCAGACCTGACTCATCTTCACATGCTTTAAAAAAGTAGTCATTTGACACCCCCCATCAACACTGATCCTCTTACTCACACTGTATATACCTTTCAAAGTTATAAATAAAAGAAAAAGTATGGTGTCATTTATTCAACATCCTTTTTATTCATCCTGTTCATACAGTACTGTTGCTAAAACAAGTAGCTCCATTATACCTTTCAGCTATTTTGAACATGTCTTGTCTACCCTTCCCCGCCTTTGGCTGTCTGAAAAAGTGGGATTTTAGGCACACGAGTATAAATATACACCTTGTTGAGATCCATTAGGACATCAAAATATGCTATGCCTGAATAGTTTGGAGCAGAGGCTGGAGTATTAGCTGTGATGGTAGATGTATTTGGGTGAATAGCAAGTTAGCAAGTGCAGCTGGAGATTGAACACGAAAACTATTCCTATACTAGTCTGTTTTTATGTTTTTCATAGTTATAACGTCCCGCTATTACGCCACACAATTTACAGTACAAACTTCATATCTTATTTCTTAGAATTTCTTCTTTAAAGCTGTTATTTTTTTACCTAATCAAAATTTTGAATTGAACATCATTTCACTGTGATATTTGAAATAGTCTCTTTAACACATTTGTTTAAAACTCAATCTTATCATTTAGATTCAGCAGCAGCCACACGATGACCATGATGCATATGCAGCTATAACTGGGTGACTTTTTTGCATAAATATTTCTACTGAGGCAATTACAGTTAGTGTTGGCTGTGCTGTACTTTGTGTTATTTTTCAGACAGATTATGTCATTCTACTGAAATGCGTACCAAACAGTCCTCTATGATTAATAGTATGTGTGCTAACAATTAACACGAATGAGGATTGGTGGGCAGCAGGTTCACTTTATAGGATTATATAACATGATTTGCAACTCAGACTGAAACATCACAGAGAGAGTATTCCACATTAACAAAGTTTGAGTTCTTTGTAGAATTGCATCGCAAAGGTGTTGTCAGGTTTTGGGTTTTCAATATGACAGGTGTAACATCCCTATATGTTTCTATTTTTTAACAACAATGAAAGCAAAGTACTCATAGAAAACCTCTCCAAACATGCAATCTCACTCTCTCAATCCCAGTTGTTTGGGACTTTTAAGTTTTTCCTGTAATTTTGTTTGTTGCCTGCTCCTGGCTTCTCTTGGGTGTGCCTTCCTGCTGTTGATTGATGGCTCATTCAACTCACCTGTGACTGCTCTGATGGCCTCCTTTTAAGCCTGGCTCTGCTCGATCAGCACCAGTTAGTTGGCTTTTATGTGGTATTCTATGGATAATTTTCCCTTCTGTTGTTTACATCCAGGTGATGACATATTGTCACCATTTTGTGGGTCATACAAGGAAAGTTATCACTGCAGTGTTACTCTCAGCATGGCTGTGTTTTACAAGACCGAAGAGAAAACAAAGTACAAGGACAGATTAGATACCGCATCGAAGGAATGATACAACACTAAACTTGGATTTATCGTGGCAGAAACCCATATAAGACTTCACAATGAGTGGTCAAGAGAGGACGGTTCTACAGGCTTTTTTTTTTTTTTTTTTTTTTTAAATTTAGCCGATGCTTTTCTCCAAAAAAGGTTTCAGGTTTCCCTGAAGTTTCACATGCCGACATATTTAACTACTTGGTGACAAGCAAAAGTTCTTACATGCCAGAGGAACTGAAGGCCTGCGATACCCGGTTAGGTCACTGATCTTTGTCAAGCCGGTCATTTTGACCATTATGAAATGAGCATATTCAGTAATTCATCAACTATCCTTCCAGTTCTCTAATCTTTACACTGGCTTCCTGTGAACCAAATAATTGGTTTAACAAATTTTTGTACTGGTTTAAAAGGCACTGAATGCAGGGCTGGCCCAAGCCTTCAATTGGGCCCTAAGCAGAATTTGATTTGGGGTACCCACCAACACCACCATCTCAGCACCAGTGGTTTAAATTCTGGCTATGATTTTAACTTTACTGGTGTAGCAAATCTAAAAAAAATAATGAAATAATTTACATTTTACTAATATTTAAAGTGATGTTTGAGTGTGTGTGACACTGAACTTGTATTTGTGCATGCACCATGTGACAAAGGTACAGCCCAGCTGCAGGAATTAATTAAACTAGCACTATTTGGGTGTCAACCACAAAATAGTGTCAAGAAAATAGTATAAAATCAAGTTCTTGTTTATATTACCATTTTTCAAATTAATCTTATTCAATGATATTCTTGTAACTACTGTTACTATAAAAATAATAATAAAACATTTTTTTTTCCACATTTCACACACAATTGGGAGCCCCAAGTGGCTGCTCAGTTTGCTTTAACCTTGGGTAGGGTCAAGCTATGTGGTCTAATGATGCCATGAGCCACTGAGACTTCTAAAAATCATCTGGATCAAGGTTTCCTTCCATCCCAAGAGTAAAAATTAAAGGAGAATCTGCATATAGTTCACTAATATGTGGAACAAACTATCAGAAAACTTGAAGTCTGCTTCAAGCCTTAGTTTTTTCTTTCAAAAGAGAGAAAATCATGTCTTAAAAATGTATTTGCCACCACTTTTAATTAAGCTAGGGAGTTTTTCTTTTTAATCAAGTTTCTTGAATATACACACCGATGATGCTGATGATTTGTTTTCTATTGACCTCTGTATTATATGTCACTAACTCTTGTCTGTTTCTTTTAACCATGTGCACAGTTTTGGGTTGCCTTGAGAATTAAATGTTGTGCATAAATGCATTTGTTCTTCCTTGCATTTTCACACAAGACATACTGCTAATAATTCCATTTCCATCACCACAGGAAATGTTTTTGGCATGCAAAAAGGGTGGCACAACTTTTATCATTAGTTTTAGTTATAACTTTTCCAGTTAAATGCATGTTTTCAGCTTAAATCACACAAACATGTTGATTTTCTGCTTGTCTGGATTAGTGCAATCAGTGTTCATGACCTATATACACTTTGCCCTGATCATGGTCATTTTCTCAGAAAACTAATTTACAGATGTCCACTGAGCAAATATCAAAGAAACAGTGTAAAGGAAAGCCAGATAAAGAGAAAATCAAAGGATTTGCCATTATGAGAGAGAATTCTACTGTGGGCAAGAAAACACAACCTCATATTATGCTGACGTGAACCTGGCTGTGAGACAGCTGCTGAAGGATAAAGCGAGAGATACAAGGACGAAGGGAGGGAGGGAGAGTACGCGAGAGCGAGCGGAAGTGGTGGGCGAGGCAGACAGTATGTTGAGTTTGTGCAGGTCTGATTGAAAAGCAATGATAAGAGAAATGGAGAGCTGCAGCAGAGGAGCAAGGGATAGACATGTAAAGAGAAACTATGCAGTAAGGACTGATGAAGATTTGATGTCAGGGGATCAAAACAAATGCTCATCAAGGACAAGAGGGGAGAACACTAGAAGAGAGTTCATCCTCTATAACACATGCATTATGCATGGGCATCAACTGAATGTAGAAGAGAAGGAGAGGGAGGGTAACACTTTGCAGGCATAAAGCTTAAGTGTCTAAACGAACTCAAGGCTAATGAGCAGATCATAAAATATGATTTTGTGTTGTCAAATTAAATGATATGTGGCTTGAAGGAATAATTGATAGTCGGTGTAAAGCAATGCTTTCTCTCTGCCTGCTTGCATAGAAGCAATGAAATGGCATGCAGCAAGTCTGCTGATGAAGACATCTGGAAGTTGCATTGAAAATAAATTTGTCAAATTGTTATGTGTAAGGTGTCAGTCAAAATTTGCAACTATAGTCAGCCTTACAGACCATTTTCAACTTTGTTTGTCCACAGAGTAAAACAGTTTTGGTTCTTTCTTGAAGGCTTAAAACCCCTGATTCCTTCCCACCCAGTGCCATATTGCAGGTAGACTAAAGTTAGTAGACTTGTGGTGGTCATTAGGAGCATTTAGCTGCTCAAGAATCAGATATTTCCCCCAGAAGTTCAACAAGTGTTTTAACTGAAAATGATATCTGTTATTTGTGCATGCAACTTATAAATCCATCAAGTTGCACTTACAAGCATAATGAAGATAATACACCTCATATAGCTGATGGAACTGATGCCATTCAATGTAACAAGGCACAAAGTCTGCATAAGGATGGGGAGTTGGGTGAAGCAACTAAATGCGGTTTTCGCCCATGGGCCACATCTTCAGTATCAACATTTCCTCTCCCCTTGTTTGGCTTTATACAAAAAAAATTCCCATTTATTGGTTTAATGTAATAATTTCCATACGTGTTTGCATGCACATATGACACATTGCCAAAGTTTAAGGAGTAGACAGTCTCCAGAATTAGATGAACATTAGTACAGGGTTGAAAGGAAGTTCATAATAGACAAGGAGAAAAAAGATTCCTGATAAATACATCAGTTGCTTAATATTTTCTTGTCTGGTTGCTGTTTGTAATTATGCAAAAACATGGTACTCAAATTTTTCTAAATGTGTTATGCACTTCTTATTATCACTAAATTAAAATGTGAAAACTGTCTCATTACACAGACACTGATGTGCTACTTGCAACTTATTAGGGAAAAAAAGAACTACAAACAACTTTGCTAAGTTTATTTCTAATGAACATTTGAAGAGTTTGAAAAGTAAAACATGAAGTTAAAACATGCAGGGAAGCGTTTGTGAATGCACTGCAGAAACGCTTCCACAGTTCTGTCTTTCTGTTTCTCTTTCATCCTGTCTGCTCTCAGACTCTACCCGACTGTCACTCCCTTTCTCAGCTGATTAAGTTTCCATGGAGACAGAGAATCATTTTGAAGGCAGGTGGTGAATTCTCGAGGACCAGCATTAGCAACGGGTTTTTCTACTTCCGATACCTTAATCAGCTCTTACAGGAAACAAAAGAGACAAAAGAGCCAGAGAGAAATGGAAGGAAAGGGCTGGCTGAGCACAGCATTTGCACTTATCTAGTTCATACTAAAGCTATATGTCCTTGTCTATTTTACTTCTAACAGCTCAAATATGCACGGCTGCTTCTGTCTTGTTCCCTACATATGTGAGATTCTTTATGAAGACCAAATAAACATTTCTATCAGTGCTTTAAGTTTGGAATGCTTCAGTTTTGCTCACAGGAGCTTTGTGAATGCATGTACCATGTTTTTATCCCTAAAGCAAAATCAATCTGTATTTTTCTTTAAACATTAGTCTTTCCTCTTTTGACCTTTTAAAAATTCAATTTGAGTATCAAATTGATGACCTTTGCAACAAACTCATCTTGCACGTGAAACGTTTTATGTAGACTGTCTCAAAGGGATCATGCAAGATTCACATATACACCAATTACCCTTAACATTAAAATCTCAGAGAGGTGAAGTGGATAACATTAGTTATTGTGGCCTTTAGGAAGAATTAACTTTGATAAATGCCAACATCCTACACCAGTCTCCCTCAGCATGCCAGCGTGCCCCATCACTCTGCAAAAGCTGCTACACCATGAAGAACATGACAAAAAGCTCTACAGACAGACCTGACCTCCAGACTCCCAACCCAATCAGGTATCCTGGGGATTCAACACAAGTTAACTTTAATACAAAAAAGAAGAAAGAACCAAACAAACTTGGCATTAAAATCATAAGAAAAGTGAACCAAAGCTGTATCACTGTTGTTCCTGCACTTTTTTTTTCTGCTGGCGGTTTTGAAAGCCTGGAAAAATAGTGTTCAATACCTAACGACAAATCCAATACCTGCTGTGAAAAAGTATTGACCTTTACTGGCAAGCTAGCCAACTCTTTCTGTCTTGCTGGTCCATTGATTTACATTACACAATGTGAAGTTTGCTGTATGTGTGCCTGTGAAAAGGTAATAACTCCTGTTGGGGTCCAGTGTTGTATGTGTGGGACTCTTGTAATGTCAGACATTTTTGCCACTTGCATTCAACTTTGACAGTAAAATCTTCTGGCTAGAGCAGTTTCATTTGATTAGCCTATCAGTCAATATCACTGCAAAAAACATCAAATTGTCCTCAATGTTTGATAGTGAAGTGATAGATAATGCACTTATGTTAAAGATAGAGTTATGTAACCCATTTTTCGAATTTCTTTGAAGATTGAAGGGCATTAATGGGGCACTGTTGATTGGTCTAAAGTAGCAAGCAAATGTGTTTCATCTCTGCCTGTTGTCTCAAAAACACATCAGCTGTGCTGATCAAGAAAGCTACATTTAAGCGATTTCAGAAACTAGCACTGCAAAGTGAAATAAAAGGATGCATTACAGAAAACATCTTCTGCAGAATCTCATAGCCCTCATGCCTGCATCTGCCTCTCATGCTCTCTTTCACTGTGAAGGATAAAGATGAAGCAGCGATTCCCATGGTATTATCATTGCTCAAGAGTTCTGCTTCCCCTTGAAAAAAGAGGCTGCAACAAGCTGATAGCTGTGCCTTTCCCTGTGTCAATCCTTGTAAGCCTTTCCAGCATCAAACTGACTCATTACAGAAGCTGCTTTTTAAACACATAACCACCAACAAATTACAGTTTAGTTTTGACTTGATATATAAAGCAAGTATCTCAAAGAAAAATTGCCACCAAAACTAATTGCAGGGTTTATTCGAAATCCACATCAAAATACATCATTTGCACGAAGAATGCATGCATGTTTTTGCTCTGACAATAAACCTTCTACCATTAAAACGCTATTCTTGGATGAGAAAGTGGATCTTGCATGATGAGGACAGTCATCAGCCTTTAGTTCAGGTCATGCCATGGCTACAGCGGAGCAAAAAATAGTGGTCATTTACTAAAACCAGGTTTTAGGGAGTGGGATTTCAAATTTATGACATTCAATTACCTGTGCACAAAGTGGTATTTTCTTTGAAGAAAATAGTCTGTATATATCAACACAATTTGACTCTGCAAAAACAGAATGATTGAGCCACTTACGGAGCCCCTCATCTGACTGACATCTGTATTTGTTTTCATTTAGCATCAAACAGTATCGGCCAAGATAAATGTAACATAATTGATTATGTTCTGAAAATTGAAATACAAAGTGGAGCTCATAATTTGAAAGCTATTTTTGCTTGGCTGTCCATTTCAATAAATTCTAGCAAAACAAGGAGACAGGGGATATTTACAGCACTTTGTAGGTGCAGTAAATAGACATTAAATAGCATACTGTCAGCTCCAATTACTTATTTCTCTCTGTTTTTATGTAATATGTAAGAGCAAACAGTTCTCTCTTAAGATGTTCTGTTTGTGTTTTGCATTTTTGATGCCTGTTATCTAAAATACATGAAATAGGTAAATGCTAAATGGGATTTAGAATAGAGAAGTTCTTTTTTGCATGAACTCAATGCTTTACTGTGCATATTTCCTAAAGCATAAGTCCATTATTGTGGGGGAATTTTGCGGTACAGAATAACATCTACCAATTTCCACACCCAGGAGCGTCGTTTCAGGCCACCTGGTGATTTCCTGTATTTACTATTCTTTTAGTTTTCTTTTGGCTCTCTGACAGGTAAATGTTTTGCTATGTTACTTTGCTATTCGGGACTTTGTCAACCTTTTGGTGCTTTGACAAGTTGAATACAGTTTACAAGAGGTGTCGATAAAAGCAGCCTCCTACTGCATATACATATGAGGTGAATAAGGGTAGTGAGGCAGAAAGTTGTCATGTAAATGCTTTACTTGACAACTTTTACTTTGTTTTTTGTTTTTTTGTTTTTGTGCTTTACAGTAAAGCACAAAAACAAAAAACAAAACAAATTAAAATGATAACCACAATTTAATCCCAGTCTCATCAGACAGCCCATAATATACATGTCTGCAGTTTCAGAAGCAGTATCACATTCTATAGGTATAGATTGAATGTGATGGTGTTGTTTTGTGTAATGCAGGGTCCAAATAACATGACAGGAGTTGCAACCAGCATACATCCTAGGCCTAATTATTTTACTAACACTGAGTGAATATTTCTCATGACTAACCTTAAACATTTGAGAGGAAGGGGAAAGTAGAAAAATAAAAAAAAGGACTGTGTAAAGCATAAAGCACTGTGGATCTAGAACACAAATTGTAATACATGAATATCCAAGGATTAGTGCATTCTGCCATGTCGTCTGTCTTCTTTTCTCCTTTTATAAGATTTTGTGGCCAGATCAAAAGTGCTGAACATGAAAGTAAACAAGATGGTGCACTTGGCAAGTTGAGGAACATGAATGTCAAAATTTAAGGAAATGCAACAAGATGCTAATTGTGAACATCATCATAGAGTGAGATATATGAAGACGTTGGGTGTGAGAGATGCGTTGAGACATAAGCTGCATCTCTGTGGTGAACCAAGGAAACATCATATATTTGTGCAATTTTGGAGATAATGACAGGAAACAAAGTCTAGGCCAATTTCACTGCAATATCATTGGGTGACTGTAACACAAGACACTGAACCCCACGTCGTCCCCTGATGTGTCTATTGGTGAATGTGAATGATAGGTTAAAGCACATGGTAAATAATACAATAGAAGTGCTGTATTGGTGAATGTGACTTGTAGTGTCAAAGTGCTTTGAGTACTCAATATGACTAGAAAAGTGCTGTACAAGTACAGTCCATTCACCATCAATTCATAATAGAGCTGACCTGAGGAGAGGCATTAAAGAGGCCAAGGCGGCCTACAAAAGGAACATCGAGGAGCACTTCATGGACAATAACTCCAAAAAGATGTGGGAGGGACTACAACACATCACTAACTACAACAACAACAATAACCGGGTG
>JAOXYM010000018.1:18840379-18851637 GCA_028567055.1 Leptatherina wallacei
TTTGTACCAATGTGGAGTAAGCTATCGTAAATCTCGTCATATGGAAACATATAATGACAATAAAGGCTTTTTGACTTTTGACTTTGACTTTGATAAATTGGCTACTGGGTTCGTGCTGATGATGTTTCTTTGTAATTTCTTTGTCAAGCTATAATACCAGGGAAACATTAGAATATGCTTCATAATTTTCATCACACTAGCTTTTAAAAGAACCATTTACATACAAAGATCCTTTCTTCTTCTTCTTTGGCCAGTTGCAGTCAAAAAGTTGTACATTGTCTGAAACCATTGTTCGATATAGTTCTGCATCAGTAATCATTAATAAGCTGCGATGTTTTTGCACTGTGGACAAATAGCTATTATATGTTCTGTCATGAAATGGGAATAAACAATTTGCTAGATGCAAGAAGCCCAACCACTATGTAAATAACTATTTAAATCAATTCACATATTACTAAAAATGAACAACTTGCAAACACAATATATCAATATCTTTTCAAATACACCCTTTGCAATAAGTCAAATTTGGCCTGTGACCCCAAGTTTCAATGTTGTTCATTACCCATTTTGATTAGCATCAGGCACATATGGCATAGTTCTCAGTAAACAGATGTCTTGGAGGAGTTGGAAGCCATCTGTCCATTATTGAGCCTCCCAACTGTAACACTTTGATTCCTACTGACTTGCCCCATGTCACAATGTTTAAATATAGTGCAGAACCAAAATGACATTATAGCAAAAATTCTAAATTTAACTGTTTCAAATTGTTTTGACGGAAATGGAAATAAACTCATATGAAGCAGAGTCCATACAATATGTGTAATGTGAGTTGTGCAGACAATTGACCTACTTTCTCAGCTACAGACAACAACAATCAGAGAAAAACGGTATGGCAAGGCAAGGCAAGTTTATTTGTATAGCACATTTCATGTAGAGGACAATTCAAGGTGCTTTACATACAAACATTAGAAACATTACAGCGGGGTGCAGAAAGCATTAAGAAGAATTAAAAACAAAAGTAAACAACAAAAGTGAATAAAGAAAGAAAGAAAACCTCAGTGAAAATATCACTTGTAATCGGCATCACCTAAGTGGCATGACCTAAGTCGCATCGTGGAACTCAAATAAAAACTTGTTATCATATGCATTTATGTAATTATTGAGATCTGTCTGAGAACTTCTATGGGAATATGGATGAGATAATCTCAGAATGCTCAGATAAAATCTTAATCTACAGCTTCAAGACAGCTCTATCTGGATTGGAAGTAGTTGTAAAATGCCTGAGATCGCACTGATTTTTGAAGCGAGCAGTTTGTTCCTTGGCGTTCTCCAGCGTCAGCATCATTTCCTGAGTAAGCAGCAACTTTTTCAGTGGTGATTTTGAAGCAAGCTATTTTTTTTGTGCCTGTGACACCCTTTGCTTAGTAAAGGGTTTCTCTATTATTTCTGTTTCAGAGTGTAATGCCACCTCATCCACAGCAGAATAGATAGTTTGTTATTTCAGGATCTCTCTGTGAATTTCTCTTGAGTGGTATTGATAATATTGAGTATGCAACAAAGTACCAAAACATTAACCAGTTTACTTCCTACACTGTCACTATTAATACAAACATACTACTGTCACCAGCCCTGACATCACCATCTCTTCGTGGACTTAAAAGACCAACAATAAGTCATGCTTCTTATTTGATTGTTGATCCACCACTACGAGTTGTAGTATGAGTAAGTGCTGACACACAGTCCACTCCTACCTCACACCCGGGTGTAGGTTGTGAGATAGGGAGACCTAAAGCACGAGGCTTCGGGGCTAAAAATTATGCCAAGCTGTCAACCAACCAGCAAAGACTTTCACACTCCCCCACACAAAGAATGGGCATCCGCACACTCACTACCATCACACACTCACTCCCCCTCACTGTTTCCTCCCTCTCAAGTTAAAACCATCTTTGTTTATATGCACCAAATGTGAAGAGTGTTATTTAAAGAGAACAGTGAAGTAAATCTGAGCATACATTGACTGACAAAGCACTTGCAAGAAGCATCAATGTTATTTGCAATGATGTAATAGAAATGTATCACCAATCCTAATGATTACATGTTGTTTTAGAAAGATAAAGATGCTATTGATTAACTACTCAAACAAAAAGCCATGTAAAAAAATAATGACCAACAATTGAAAATGATTCTTCCCAAAATGACTTCTAGGAATCAATCACATTTATTCCTTAATATTTATCTGATGTTCATTTCTATAAAATCAGAGTGATGCAGTCCAGATTACAAGCCAAACAAACCCCTTTAGTGACAGGTCGAGCTAGTCTTATTTGAACTTGTAACAAGATTGAAAGACCAGCATGAGGTCTTAAGATTCAGGTAAAGGTTGAGTACTCAGGTTGCGAAGAAGAGTACATCTGGTAAGGTATCTGACTCTAAGGAAAATTATTCACAGATTTCAAGGAACTGACACTTTATGCAGGGTTGGCCAAAAATTCATTTGGTTTGATGGAAAAGAAACTCAAAATGCCATCACATAATCTGCAGTGGCTCTCGCAGCTGTTGGTGTTAAACTCAATGGTGCATTCCTGTGTGAGAGGCATACCAGGAAAAATACATCATATTAGAGCAAAACTCGGGTTTACCAATAAACAAATAAACTAAAAGACTAAAAAAAAGAAGAAAAAGGAATTCACGAAAAGAGGCTCCTACAGTCCAGTATGGTTTAGGTTGACTTCACTGGGGTATGGTAGCTTGTGAACATTGATTAAATTATTATAGATTTTGCTTCACATCAATGAGTTCTTAAAACAAAATGTGACTCCATCTGTTTGAAGACTGATGCTGAAACAGATTTGTGTCTTTCAGCAGTATAATGATCCCATTCACATAAGAACATCTACATAAGAGGGTTTTAAAAGGAGACATAGCTGTGGGAATGGACCTGATAATCCTGATGTTCAACACGCTGTGGGGGAAGAATATACAGAAAAACTTCAAACATGCAGCTGAAGGAAATATGCACAGAGTAGTGCTAAAAAATGTAAATGAAATTTAAAGAAAAAATGCCCTTGAGCTATTATGCAAGTATATGCAAGTAATTTCTGCCTAAGGGCTTTCTATTAAGGTGCAGGCACCTACTGAGATCAATGTGATAGACTAAAAGGTAACTTTAATCAGGTTTTCAGTTGTGTCTGACCTAATTAGGCCTTGATATGATGAATCACTGTTGGACCTGAGTGTGACTTGTTCAAAGGGTTGATGTCATCCCTCATTTGGAGAAGAGACTTGCATCATGGGATGAAGGATCAACACAGCATCTGGTCTGGTGCACATGCTGTATGCATATGTTTACATGAATGTATGTGCAATACACATGAAGAATGAATGCGAAACAATTGATATGCAAGATACTAAAGTTTTACTCAAAGTGTCTGATTTCTTTGAAGTGTTAATGCCATATGCATGATGTGGTTGCTTAATTAAAAGCTGGCAGCCTTAACTGTTAAATGCATTCTTAATAGAAATCTGAGGAAACTACTGGAATCACTGTCTGAATTGCAAATTCATGGCTAGATGACTGAGATGGCCTGCAGTAACCTCATTCTTCACTTTCCTCAGAGAGTGAACTCAATGCTGGATCAGAGGAAGCTTCATTAGCTCTCTTCTGCCTCTCTCAGGCTGAACTGAGAGCAGCAGCACTTCCGGTTGTCCTTGTGTTTTGTATTCATCTTGTGGTGCAGTCCTCCCTCTCTCAATCTCCCTGGGCTTTATTGAAGATACATGTGCACTCACACAGGAACACACATTTTTAATTGAACTGTGTTTGGTAAAACTGGGGAAGATAGCAATCAACTTTGTAAAGAGATTTACATTTTGGGCACTTCAGGCCAGTGCAATAATCTTATTAGATAGGTTAGAGTGCATGAATATGTAAATGCCATGAAAAGCCTTTGCTGTTGCAAAGGGCAATTATTTCAGCAATAAATGTGGATATGTAAGGAGAATGTTGTGTAACATGGTTTCTACTCAAGGAACTGTCTAGCTGAGAGATCAAAGAGAAATTGAATAAGTCAAAGGGAAAGCTTCTGGCATCTTCAGAAAAAGAATAAAAAAGTTTAAAAAGTGCAACAGCCCATGTATGGTGATTATATTCTTTTATATTTAACAAATTGTAATATTTCATATTAAAGGTTGTCTAGATTAAGAAAGTTGTTGCAGCAGGTGGATGCCAAAATGCCATCATGTAAATGTATATCATACAGCATTAATAGCATACTCGTAAGCATGTCATATTTGTTTCCTTACCCATTCCCTGAAGATGAACAGATTCTCTAAGCTACAGCTGTCTGCACAGGAAGTGGTCCACTGTTCAACATTCAAAGTGAATACTTCAAGCACTTCATATTGCACCTTGAGGTCAACAAAGCTGAGCTTGATGACGATCCTCAGCTGCGTGAGGTCACAACAGTGGGCGAAGGGTGTTTTCTCAGATAGTTTACTTTTGTTCACATCCTCCCTTCAGTGCTGTGGAAGTTTCCAGCATTAGTGAGAAGCAGCCTTTCTCCCCCCTCCCCTTCCCTCCCTTGCCTGGTCTCAGCACTGCTTTCCTCACTCTCATGCTGCATCATGCAGACCACTGCAAAGGCAGCAGACATCACATCAAGCACAACATTTCAAACAGAGAGGTTTATCCAGCTGTCCTCTGGTCAGCAGCACTGTCAAAGCACCTTTTATCACCACCTCCTCATAATGTCTGCAAGTGTCAGTGCTGGAATGCACAGCTAGCTCCCGGGTCTTACTGATACTAAGCTGTCTACATGGGTCTTTGCTGCACGTGTTGAAGTAATCCGGGCATTCAGAAAATTCCTCTTCCTCTCCCTGACTCATATTTCTTTTATTAGATAAACCTTATGTCTGATTTGTGGACAGTATACATAAAAGGTTATCGTAGTGGGTGGATAGCATTGCTAGGAAAAAGAGAAAATAAATTGAATTCATAAGACAGGAAGGAACTTCCTTAAAAAGATATTGCAGGAAAGAAAGACAATAGAATATCAGGTGCACACAGATATCTACAGTGTAAGTGTGGAAGTTTGAGTAACCGGGCTGACTACTTATCAAGGTATGTTTGTAAGATTTTGATTCGTAGAGATTATCTGTCTGCAAAATTCACATGCTGGTGGCTTTGATATGAATAATAAAACCTCTCCTTGTGAATCTTAAATTTGTTACATTATAGAATTATTGAAATACGTCTTGATGGTGGAATGGTAAATGGACTACACTTGTATAGCACTTTTCTAGTCATGTGGACTACTCAAAGCGCTTTGACGCTACGTGTCACATTTACCCATTCACCCACTCATACAGCACTTATATTGGAAATGCAACTATACGCATTCATACCCTGATAGGCACATTGGGAGGCAATGTGCAAGTTCAGTGTCTTGCCCAAGGACACTTGGACATGTAGTCAAGGGAAGCCTGGAATCAATCTACCAACTTTCTGGTTGGCAGACGCCTGCTCTTCCTCCTGAGCTACAGACGCCATTAGTGTAGGCTCCCAATTAAATCTAAAGAAATGTTTACTGCATATGCTGCTTAGATATTTGCAATAAAAAAACTAAAAAAGGCAAATATGGAATATAAGTATAGTAATTGGCAATCATTATTCCTGTAAATAAAGGATCACCAAGTCCAGTTCCTGAGGGCCGCCGTCCTGCATGTTTCAAATGTTTCATTGCAGCAACACACCTGACTCAAATTAATGGGTCATTGTGGAGAGCTTAACAAGATGGTGGAGAACCATTTAATTTAAACCAGGTGTGTTGCAGCAGGGACACATCTAAAACCTGCTGGATAGCAGCCCTTGAGGATTGTAGTTGGTGTTCCTTGCTGTAAACCAATAATACAGATAGGACCATTTTGTACTTTAAGACAACAAACAATTGCTCCTTTAACAGTAAATTTTCATGCTTCGGCTTACACAATCTCCATGAAATGTCAAAAGAACCCTACCGAGTGAAGTAAATTGTCCGGGGGATTACCACTAAAGTGTGTAAATTTATTTCATCTGTCTTTTATCTGGCATTTTTTCTGTCTTCATGAAAATAAAAATGAAACAAAACAAGAAAATAAGGAAACACTGTTCTGCAAAATACCACCCTGTAGATCTGAAATTGACTGTCCATGTGGCGAGTCTCAATCTGTAAAAGTTATACAGCTGAACAAACAAAAATACTTTGAAAATAATTATTATTTTATTTGCTTTTGCTGTCATTTTTTCCATCTTCTGCTTTGTTTGTTGTAATATTTCACCAGACTGGACACATATTTCTAGTAATCACTAATTAATAAATAAAGGGAGATTTAAAAAAACAAGATTCATACGAACTATACTCCTTTTAATTACTATGTTTTATGGGCCACTAGAAGTAGTGAAGTAGTGTATTTCTATGCAGAGACAGCCTCATCTCTTGCTATATTCTGTTTTGTTCTGGACATTTTTTGGCTGCCATTCAATGGCAGTGCACATTTTAGACTATAAAGACATACTTCAGCAAGCTAGAAAAAAACCGACTCAAATCTAAATTTTGAAATCCACATTATAACAAATAAGACAATTTATTCAGTCTGACTACTTCTATCTGAAGCTAATAGATACATGCTGTTATCGCCTGCAGCATGCTTTCTGCTTCCAAAGAAGATTATCTCACAGCTCCAATTACTCAAAAAGGATTCAATTTTAAAGACTCTGGTTCCAGCTACCTGTGAGTTTCAGATTAGATTTTAAGGCTCTGCTATAAGATTACAAAACTCTTAATCTAGGTGCTAGGTCCTGCATATTTATTGAATCTACTTTTTCTCAGTTAACCTCCCAAAACACATAGGTCCCTTGAAGGTGACGTTTTCATAATGCCCATAAGTAAGAACTACAGCCTACAGTGAGGCATCTTTTATCTTATTTAGAGAATATAATTGTTTTTAATATTTATTTTTTTACTGGTTTTTGCCTTTACACCCCTAAATCTTTTAAGTGAAATGCAGCAATGCAGCTCCTTCCACATGTGGTTACATAGAGGTGTGTGAATGTGATCACGTGTACTTTAGAGTGTGATCATTGTGAAATAGTTGGCATATCTTTTCATATTTCTCTGACTGCTTAGTAATTGAAGCCATAAGTTGCAGAACAAATTTTTTTTAATCTAATATATATCTCAGTTTATCAAAGTTTATGTATTTTAAATCAACTTAATAGGAATTATTATGAAAGTCAGGATTATTCATTAATCGACAAGTACTTCCCTATTAGAGATATATCACCAAACATGATATACTTTAAGAGGGCACTGGTTGATCTTAAATCATTGGATAATGAGAGAAACTTGCATATTTCTGATATCATACTTAGTACGTTCCTCCTTCATTAATCATTCATGGCCTGATCATAACTACTAAAATCTTGTTGCTCCTATTGTGAATTGCTACAATTGAATTGTTTGTAGGTTAGTACAGAATCTAAATCATTGTCTCTCAGTGATAACCAGATGCCAGTTGGATCCAAATGGAGCTAACAGTATGTGCTGTAAGAACCTAGAAAAGCAAGATAATCAGCCTGTAAGAAGATGATTGGCTCTGTGGTTTCGCAACAGGTCAATCATCTGTTGCATGTATGGTAAATATCTCCAAATATTATTCTTTGCTTAATGTAGGAGATCGATGTATTGCAGACTTTCACAACTGACACAGTAAAATAATAAACCTGTTCATCCTCAGGTTATATTTGGTTCTTAAAAGTTCTTTTTAACAGCACTAGGCTTCATATCTTTTTAAAAAGTGCACTTTTAAAAAGATAATTCTGCTTTGAATATACAGTCGGTATTTTAAGCATAGGGACAACTTCTGAAAAATACAACTTGGCAACAATGAGATCATTTCACTTTCTCCTCTAAGGATGAATCACTCAGCTATATAAGGCATTTACAGCCACAGGCGTCATTAGCAGTGCTGTCTCACCTATCATAACATACCATGAACATGTACAGCGTCACAGTACTGACAGGAAGTACTCAACAAAAATACCAATTTCACAACAGTTTGTATACTCTTGCCTTAAAATTGTGTGTGATAAAATTTTTAGAATGAGAAACAAATTATGTAAATAAATAAAATGGCAAATAAATGGTTGTTGCCTACTCTTACGTCCACATCAATAGAAATGTGTCATATAGAGGAAGTGACAACAGAGGAATCAGTCTTTTTTTTCTAAAACTATGTAAAGAAACTAGAAACAGTTAGTTGTTAAAGACTTAAAGGCTCTATACAACTAAATCCACCCTCAAAGGAAGCTGATAAATGTAAATAATTATTCACACTCTTTATATTTTTCTTATTAATGTTTTTTTAGGAGGTTTACATACTTTAATATGAGGAAAAAATTCTAACAAATGTTCTTATATTGTAGGCCTATATTTCTGCAACATGTGCTTTCATCTGTGCTGAATTTCTTAATTTTGGCTACTGTCTCTTTAAGGTTTCTTCCTAAAGCGCTCATGTCTGCTCTCCCTAATCAGATCTCATTATTAGATTTGGACTAATTTACAAGTTAGCTGTTCATTCTTTGACTGAGGCAAACCTACTGGTTACCAGACATGAATTGAGCAGATGTTTCACAGTGTTGTTGTTTAAAAGGCAGAAAAGTAAGGACAACGGGCGTTTCAGGTAGTTCCAAAGGAGTGTTTTCTGAGAAAGAGAATAGACTTTGGTATTAACTTTGTAAATTTACCCCTTTTTCTTACAAGCACATGAAAACTTACTGAAAAACACTACTAGATATAAGAATATGACCTCTTCAATATTCAAGTAAAGCAGAAATACACCTAAAGTTTTGACTTTTTTACATTACAGACCAATGTGTTATTCACCTCCCAGCCAAACATAAGCTTAGTCTGTCCCAGCTGCTGAAGATGGTGGTGATATAGCTGCGTTTTCTTATCCAGCTTGTTCATATAGAGATTTAAGGGGTTTCATTGTTGATACAACTTAAATGCACAAGTGAAAACAGAAAACACCATGAAGCCTGCCTCGAGAGCATGCTGCATTTCTCCTAATTTGTGCACCTATCTAGCAAGCAAAGACATAATGGCACATCCCCACATAGGACACAAAAGGTGCACATAGATAGTTGAGTGCAGAGTTGTTTGCTTTTGTATATTATCCAGTGAAAAGGCTATAATTCACATTTTATTTTGCAGAGCTGATAGTTACGCAGCATGAAAACAGTCCTTCAACCTCAGACTCCTTTCAATCTGCTTGATGAAGACATCAGCACCTCAATTAAAAAGATAATATCAGGATGAGACCTCAAATAATGTGGATACCGGGTTTATCAATGTGTATTGTGAGTGTGCAACATGAATACCTGTTTTACCATCAAGCAGGCAAGAAAAGAGTTTCGTTCCAGAGTTGTGAAGATGTTATGAAACATTTGTCTGTAATTAAAGTCAAGAAGTACAGCAGTTCAGCTGAAACACTATTCTCCTCAATTAATTAAGGCTGTCCTAATAATCTTTATTAATTTATTTTGCCTGCTTCAGGGAGGAGCTTTAACTTATTAAACTGTTGATGCTGTTTCAGAAATCTCTATCTTGACCTTTAGTCCTTAGGCTACCGTGAATTTGAACTTAAACTGTACAAATATTATCTGTGTTTTTTTTTATGTGTACCAGCTTGTATGACTCAAATAAATGTAACATTTTCCATGAAGCAAGAAAGCCATTACTCGTGAGTTATTATACCTTCGTGTTTAATTTTAACAAGAGAAACCTGACTGTGTGTGACATAATTTTCTGCCAGAGAGTCAGCATGAGTTTTTCTTGGGACTGTGAGCGGAGGGGATTGCCATAAAGGTTAATGAGGCTCAAAGGAAGCTCACTATCTCTCAAAATGCTGTCTTTTAATGGCTTTACAAATCTGACTAATGACTCCAAATTGAGTTTTTAAATCATTTTGGGATTTCTTAGTTAGCCGTGAAATATTCTACATGCTGCTGATGGAGTGTTTTCCTTTTTTTTATGTCCCAGAAAACATCCTTTTGTTTATCTTTTTGTCATAATCACTGGGCAAACTAGACAAACGGATGTTTTTGTTATTTTACTTACAAAGCAAAATGGACTTCAGGTCAGTGGTCAGTGGTGTATTTCAGTGATCCTGGGTACCATGGCAACAATACACTGCTCTGCTCAGTTAAATGGTTTTAGGATGCTATATTTTCAAAACCTTTCACTCAGATGAGACTGAAAACAAGCAGAAGTTCAACAAAGTTTTCATGTCCATTTATAAACCATCATAAGGAACACTGGATAAATTTTACCATAAACATGACCCAAAAACCTTTTTTTGACAAGATCATATCATACCCATTATATCCACTTTATTTTGTAAGCAGACTATACAATGATCAGACATTAAGTAACCATAGCGACATCTAAATGAAGCTTTAATAAATAAATGAAAAGTTAAATCCAGTCCAATGATTCACTCCCACATGAAAATGTCTGTCACAACTCTTCTTTCTTGTTGTTTTTTTTCCAAGTTTATACAGACACATCAAATGTGATCAACTTGACAAAATTAAGACATTTTATTCATTGAATGTCCATCACCGCCTACGTTCCCAAATTTGTCATCTTCATGTTTACTGCTGTCATCATGTCAGTCACTCCAGAATGTCTTCATTGAATGAACCGTGATTCACTGAGGGGCTATTTCCAGACTGTGGGGGATGAAATGCTCTTTTTATTCCTTTTCTGGGGGAAGAAGAAATAGTTTCATACTTGATGATTTTAGATATAATTTAGGTAAATGGACACTTAGCAATCCAATGATTCATGACAAAGTAAAAGGGGTTTTGTCTTGGTTTCTTCTGACTTTACTTCAAGACTTTCTTGTGTGGTGTTTAGATACTCTATTTAGTGGTTTGTCCACACACTCGTCTTGTTTTAGTCATTTTGATAAAGCATGTTTGGTCTGTGTTGATACTCCACTGGATTGTTGCAGAATATTTGGCTAGTGAAAGTTGAAAGTGCTCTCCTATAAAGAAGCATTGATAGGAGGGATTAAGTGAACACCACTGCAGTGTGCTGTGATACACTGACCTACTTAGAAAAACAAAGAAGCTTCAACACTTTAAAGGAGTCATCACCTGGTATATTTGGTTATCCATTCTCCCTTAAACTTACTTTCAATCAATTCTTAACATT